>JAPKLY010003933.1:0-16567 GCA_026898435.1 Prunella vulgaris
CGGGCTAAACGGACTAGCCCGCCCGCTAGATCGCATAATATTTTTTTATTTTATATTTACCTATTAAATATATAATATACTTATTAGTATTATTATTAATTGAAGTTATCTCCAATTTCTATTTAAATGTTATATTAATTTTAAGTATTTAGATTTGAACTTTTAAATACCAATGAACTTTTAAGTATTTAAGTGTTGGCGTTTGAACTTTTGTAATTATTTTAAACTATTTTTATTAGGGTTTAGGTTATAGTTTAGATATTAACATGAAATTATGAACAATGTTTAGGTTATAGTTTAGATATTAACATTTTATGAAAATTATTTTAGTTTATGTGTTAAATTTTAGATTTTTTTTATATTTATGACATAGCCTGTTTATGACTCATTTAGCCCGAAAACCGCTAGGGTTAGGGTTATGTCTCAAATATTAGAGGACCGTTAAGAATGAACCGGATAAGACCCTGACCCGTTTAGCTCGAAGCCCATTAGAGTTAGCCCGTTTAAGATCTCTAGTATCATGGTGGAGGTATACTCTCTTCGTTCCTAGTTAAGTTTTAAATAATTTTTATATTTAGTTCTAAAGTTTTAATCATAAAATATAAAGGATATTTTCATCGGATAATAAAAACATAAATGACATTTATAGAAAAAGTAATACATGTTACAAATTGGTTGTAGTTGGTCAAAGGGTTATTATTATTATTATTTTTTGCCAACTTTTATAAACATAATGGGCATTTTCACAAAGTTTAAAAAAGTTAAAGGGCATTTTTCAATATACAAAACATTGTTGCTAATTTTTCCTATTAATATATAATGCTATTTGTTTTAGGTAAATATTAATCGAGTGTTATGAAAATTTATATCCTGATAAAGAAAATTATGAATATATATATATATATATATATATATATATATATATATATATAATATTTGTTTTTTTTTTTTTTTTGGTACTATATATGTTTGTGCTAGCTAGATAGGAACTGCAGACTTTCTTAATTTGTGGGTAGTTGATATTAGTATAGAAGCTATATTTGTTGTTTGTTGGGCTTTTAAACAAGCTTGAAGATGATATATAAAATATTGGTCACTTATTTATATGATATGTATGACTAGATTAGATGTACTATAATGTTTTAAATATAATACATACAATTTCAAGGTCATACTATATTTTAGAAATGATACTCTTTTATATTGTATTGCATGAAAATGGTATTTAAATTAATAATCTAGTGCAGCGGGAAAATATATCTACACTACCATATGCACGAGTCATATTTTTTTTGTTGGACTACATCTCTTGTGAGAACTTGTGTTCACCGTGAATTCTAATTCAATATGATCAAAATTTAAATATTGGGTTGACCTGCAATTAAAAAAATTAGTATATGCTTAAATTTTTTCTCGTCCGAATCTTGAGCGAAATGGGAGTGTCGGTGATCAAATATTTTTGTTGCATGACAGTGATAGAAATAAGATATGATAATGATAGTATTAGTTCATGACAGTAATAGTCAGAATGCATGACAGTTATTGCAATGACATACTCTATTGTGTGATAGTGATAATCAAAATGCATGATTGTAATAGACTTGATACATTTCAATGGTAGATATAATAACAATTAATGATATTCTTTATTTCATAACAGTGATAGTTTAATGCTTGATAATTATGACAATAATAATCTTTATTTTATGATAGTGATAATAATCATGTCTAAGAGTGACGATAGTCATGATGCATGATAGTGATAGTGTTTGTAACATTTTTTTGCATTACTTTGAACAACATTTGATTCTTTCTAAAATTTCTTCTCCAACGCATCATTTGTTGTCTTCACAACTATAGTTACAGTTAGTATCAAGGATGAAAGTTTCCAGAAATTTCGCCGATACTTCGCTGAAATTTCGAATTTTTTACATCCCCGATATGGATATCCTCTGAAACGAAACTTTTTTCAAAAATATCAGTAAAATATCGGTAAATATTGAGATATATCGATATCGATGTTGATGAATTATAATTCAAATTTTACAAAATATCGGGAAATATCATGGAAATATCGATTTTTTTTTAAAGTTTAGGGTTGAGTCACTCAATTTTTGTTGTTTCAACTTTATTTTTGGAGTTAAATCGGTTGACAACTTTATATTTAAGCCTTGTAGGATATCATTTTGGTATTCATTGTCAAATATTCAATATTTATGAACAGTTGTTGTATCATTTTATATTTCTTATGTATTATTCTATTGATATGTTTGTCGTAAAATTCTCATTTTGTTGAGATTTTCAGTTAAATTTATGTATTAAGGCTAGTAATAACATTATCTAAAATTTCATGTTAAATTTCCATTATTTTAACAAATTTCCGTAAATTTTTCTATTTTTTACTGATATCGATATTTCCACCGATATATCCATAAATTTAAGGTATCAATATTTTCGTCGTTGGTTATTTACCCGTTGGTGTAAATATATACCTATGATAATGCTCAAAAATTGTTATCCAAACTTTGGACAACAACAAAATATACTATATATGAACGGTTGAAAATAAACTGAGATAACAGTGAAAACACATTTTTAATTGTATTTGGCACAGTGATTTCTACATTATCTAGTCTACACAAATTAATGTCCAGCTATTAAGTGTGTTGTTTATCTTAACCAAACTCCATGACATGAACTTAATTATATCAGTGAACCTATCTTTGAAGTTGATTATCTAATTGCACAAATTTGGAAGAACTAATATTATACACATCCCCTATACATGTGCTTGGGAATATTAATAGTAAATAAAAAATGTAAATGAATTAACTATTTTAAAAAATAAATATATTGAAATTAGAATTATGAAAATAAACTAAAATTAGTACAGATAAATGTAGACTCGTCACGTAGGGTGACAATTCAACATAAAATTAAATAGAAAAATTTCAGAATACGTACATACGTAGGAATACATTAAAAATAGAATCTGAATATATATAGGAATACATTAAATAAAAGTAGAATCTTCACCTGGGCTGAGTATAAAATTAGTTTATACGTTTGCAATATATTGTAGATATATCATAAAATATTACAAATATCGAGATAGATATTGCTATCAGTTCAGTCATATTATAAAATTGGATGGAAATATATTGAGAAATATTGTGGATACACCACAAAAATTAACTTTGTATTTTTAAGAAATATTTTCTTTAAGAAATCAACACTCTCTTTTATTTTGAAAATACCACAAAAACTTTTGTATTGTTAAGAAAACAAAACTCTCTTTTAATTTGAAAATGCTTTTATATATCCGTATTTTATTAACATAACAAAACATAAAAAGCTATAGTAATCCCCTTATCATCTATTTCTGAATCCCACGTATCCTACGTGGCTTCATACAACACTTTCTACGCATCTTTCTAATTTTCTCATAAAATTATATTTTTTAAAATAAAATATAAATAACCGTTGTTGGTTATCCATCCTCTTTTTAATTCACTGACTTCTCCATCTATTTTATCCCTCTATATTTTTTAAAATACTAACCACCATCCATAGATCTCGGTAAATTTCACCCATTACACATTTAAATTAAAAAAATAAAATTTCAAATTAATTTCAAATTAATTTTAAATTAGTACATATAGTTTTTTCTAATCCCGCATATCTGCGGGGTTATGTACTTAGTAGAGTATAATAGTTAACTCATTGATTTCTTAATTTACTTTATTAATTAGAATCTAGTGATATATATATATATATATTGACTATTGTATACTTTTAGGTTTACAAATTACTCCATATTATTACAGTGTACACACTATAGGGAAAAAATGCATAAATATATTATATGTATTATACTACTAAAAATTTCTCATTTACCACCTCAAATTTTATAAGGATCATGTTTATATACGTATCAAAAATATAGTTGGGTCAATCCACACTATTCGAAACAAGGGGTTTGGAAAAAAAATCAAAATAAAACAACATATGAATAACATGTGCATATATATAATCATATCCAAGATTAGTCTAATGTGATGCACAAATCCTAATTAAAATTATATGATGCAATATTGCATTTTCATCCGCCTCTTAAAAAAGGGTGCAATTCGCGAATTCAACTAACGGACTCGCGAATTTGATATGGTCATGCTATTAAGTATTAGATATGTTATGTAAATTGAGTTTTGTTATATTTTTTTATCAGTAAATATTAGTTGTTAGTAGTTAGAAGTTAGTTCAACAAGTCTCCAAACACTCCAAAAATATCTCAAAGCCAACCTTATATATCTCCCTCCTATTCGTTCCCAGGGGGAATTAAACTCAGGTCACTCACTCAAGTGAGTAACCCGGTGGCCAGGTGAGTTAGCTCACCTGGTTTTGAGTTTTTTACTTAATGTAATGGAAATTTACAATGTGACACTCGGTTTAAATTCAATCGACAAATTGAAAGAATAAAAACATACAGGACGATTCTTGATATTAACTCATCAACACATTCATTTGGCCATTAGGCGGAGATAAGACTGTGCATGTTTCATCATTATAAATAGAGATGTAAGTAGTTGATAGAGAAGTGCACAATTTGATCAATTGATAATATATCTGCTCAATTAATTAACATGTCGTCCGCTGCAGTGCTTCCCAATGGCATCCGATCAACTCAAGAGCTTTTGGATGCTCACTCTCACATTTGGAACCACACTTTCTTGTTCATCAAGTCCATGTCTCTGAAATGCGCAGTCGAACTTGGAATTCCGGATGCCATACACAACCACAACAAGCCTATGAAGCTATGGGAGCTAGCCAATGCTCTGTCCATCAAGGACGCGAAAAAGACGGCCTGTCTTGGCCGTCTGATGCGTCTTCTGGTCCATTCCAAGTTCTTCACCGGCGAACAGGAGGAAGGGTATTGGCTCACGCCCGCCTCGCGTCTTCTGCGCAGAGACGAGCCGCTGAGCCTCGCTCCTTTCGCTGGATAAAGTGTTGACGGATCCCGGGCATGCTATGAGCGAATGGTTCAAAGATGACGACGGGGAATTAAGCACACGCCGTTTGCGAAAACGCATGGTAGGACATTTTGGGAGCTGATGGGGGAGGATGCGAGGACGAATAAGTTGTTCAACGAGAGCATGTCTTGCGATACGGGGCTGCTCATGGCTGTGATTGCGCAAGATGGTGCAAATATTTTCGGGGGCCTGGAATCGATGGTGGATGTTGCCGGGGGGACGGGGACCATGGCCAGGGCCATTGCCGGGGCGTTTCCGGGCATTAAATGTACTGTGCTTGATCTTCCTCATGTTGTTGAGGGATTGCAAGGGACTTGTAATTTGAAATTTGTGGCAGGAGACATGTTTAAGGCCATTCCCAAAGCCCAGGCAGTGTCACTCAAGGTACGTACCTAGCTAAGCTACACCCATGATCAGTTAATATATATATATCACTTTTCTATTTCATCCATCCCAAAATAATTCATCTTTCATAAATATCAAAATATTTTGATTTGATTCTTTTACAAATTAACTTACACTAGAAATTAATTAATTAAAATGATTATCTTAATAATTAATTGATTCTTTGAAATTAATTAAACATGCATGCATTAAATGATTGGTCTGACGAGGAGTGTACATGTGAAAATATTGGGAAAATGCAAAGAAGCAATTCCAAAGGGAGGAAAGGTGATCATCATCGATTTAGTTGTAATGGATAACAACAGTACTGAAGCCATGGATACTCTACTCGCCGTAGATATTACCCTAGTTAGTTGGCTGACGGCAAAGCAAGAACTGAGCAAGAATGGGCCAACATATTTCATGACGCTGGCTTCAAAACCTACAAAATTAATTAGACCTATTTTAGGAGGAGTCAGATCTCTCATTGAGCTCTTCCCCTAATAATCATGCAATTAATTAATTTCCAATAATAAAACCTGCTTTCGAGCTACCTACCTACCTAGCTTCCATATTATATATATATATATATATATATATATATTGTCTAATGTACCAGCTCCCTATATATATTTATGTCCGATATATTGTTTGAGTCACTTTTAGGCTCTCCTTTTGGTCACTTTCGGGCCATTTGTATCCCGGGCTTTTACCTATTTTGGGTCATTGTAATAACGTATATATAAATATATACACACACTTAATTTGTTATATATATATATATATATATATATATTGTAAGTCATGTCTTATGTACCAGCTCCCCATTTGTGTCCGACTTTTTTGAGTCACTTTTGGGCTCTCCTTTGGTCACTTTCAGGCCCATGATTTTTGTTTTTTTTTTCCGGACCGCTTTTACACTATGACTTGTTTGAATGCTCCAAATCCAATTACTATCATCAGTATTGTGCTTCAACTTTAAAAAAAAGTGAATAAAAGTGAAAGTTGTCATTATATGTATTTTCAATATCATTACCATTTAATAATTTTCATACCAAATATCCACTCAATTATCTCATGCCTCTCTTTATATATATATATATATATATATATATATATAACACATACACATAGAGAGAGAGTGAAAAATAGGGGAAAGTGAGAGAGAGGGGGCAGGAGGCCATGATGCCGTCCCCGCCGCTGCCCCTGGAGAGAAGGAGAGAGGGGAGAGGGGGCAGGCGCCTTCCCTGCCACCTCCCCTGGAGAGAGGGAGGCCGTCGTTTTGGAGCTTGAGTTCGGCCGTGCCGCCACCGATATGAGAAAGGGAGTGGAGGGAGGCCGTTGATCTGAAGACGCGATCTGAGATTTCGCCGAAGCAATCTGGTTTTGGCATCCGTTCTGAACCAGGCGTCGTTCAAATTGGCCATGATAGGTGAAGATGAAGACCTCGTTCAAGTCTGGGTTTTATTTTAAGGGTGGGTTTCTTGTGCACTTGGTGCACATGCAACTGGGTCAACTTATGATCCATTTTCGCAGCTTCTTCATATATTACAAAATTCAAATTTATTCACAGAATTCGCATGTAGTCTGATGACTACCTTCACGCTTAAGAAGCAAAGGTTCGTCAGTTACATAACTTTATACTGAAAGTCAATTGAATTTTTTTTTCACACCTTTGACTTAGCTATTTTTTGTCCATGTTTTTTTTAATGTAAATTAGGTCTAGTATTCTTTGTAAACAATGATGACACACCATACCATACTCTCAAACTTCAAGAAAAACTACTATACATTGAATTAAAACTACTGTAAACTGAAAAGTTACATAAATTTACACAGAAAAGTTATACAATTTTATATTAAAAGGTTACACAATTTTACACAGAAAAGTTGCACAATTTTATATTGAAAAGTTACACAACTTTACAAAGAAAAGTTACACAATTTTATACTAAAAAGAAAAATTTAAACAGTAAACAATGATTACCCTACTCAACAATAATAAATTAACCTCAATAGCAATGAATAGTTTATGGTAATATAAACAAAAAGTTTAGTCAATTAACAGTGAAAAATTATATCAATCAGTACTGAAAAGTTCATACTAATAATGAAAAAATAAAATAAAATGAATTTCACTGTAAATGCTAATATAATCATAACAATCATGGTACTGGAGTTATAGAACCAAATTCCTTTGGTTGAGCTGAAGCTGATGTGCATCCTATCTTTTTCTCTCGTTTTTCTCAAGATGTCCTTTTATTAGTTTTTCTCTCCCTTTTGTAGTTGAGTATAATGTTCTTTTATTCAGAGCACTATGCAGTAGACAAAAAAAATTTATGTTGTGATTATTGGATGCTTAGGTTTCCCCCTAAATTGAGGTATATAAGAGGAGAAGCACTCATACTTTTTCATTATTAATTGCAGTTGATGATATTCAGTAATTTTTGTGTGACTTAATAATGATTTTACTTCCGTAGATAATCATTGGTTTGATTTGGTGTAAAAACTCAGGTTTATAGAAGGTGATTTTGATTCATATGTTTCTCAAATAAGGAAGCCTCATGTTTGAACCTGAACTACTGATTGCTTCTCATGTTCTCCAGTAAGTGTTCATAGCAGCTTTAGTTGTATACATCCACAGTTATATTTGTATTCTCTCCAGTGGGTGATTTTGTCATACCAAGAGTAAAATCAATACAACATCTTGTCCTTTCTAAATTATTGCTTAGCCATTCAACAAATATTAGAGACTACAATAAATTTAACATGATGGAAGAGTCAGATTTGCTCTATTATATTATTATTATTATAAAATTTAGTGGGACTGATGTGATTTGCCAATTCTCTCCCCTCCCCCTTAAAGATATCTGTATACACACAGAAAGGTGAAATTTATATCATTACTACCATTGTTATGGTCATTACGACGCACTGCACGTGTTCCAAGTAGGAGATTCATGAACATGATAATATTTGCAACACAGATGCAGTTAAATGGATGGTTGTTAGTTTATACTATCATGTATTACATAGCATTTGATTTGCAATTAATTGTGAGTTAGAACGGGTATGTGACATTCAATTTTCTATGGACGAAGATAGCAAACAACAAACATTTCATTGCACGGTCTATCTTTCTCTCTCCCCCGGCCCTCTCTATCTTTAGAGTAATGTGTTTGGCTCAAGGCAGGGAGATTATCTATTCTAACACGACAACTTGGAACAGTTATAGCCACTGCTTGAAAGTGCATAACGATTTTCTATTTCTATTTCAATTTTTGATCCGTTGTCACTTGATTTTCTTTTCGCGTTTTTGTTTTTTCAGAGCCGTATATATTTTGTTGTTGATTATTGATTTGAATTTGATGATAAGTTTGTGTGGAAGCATTTTTGTACATTCATCACTCCACCACTAATATCTGCCCCCACTTTGGTTCCATTGCAGGTTCTTCGCTACATAGCACGCTGCTCTTCAGCCCTATTCCTCTCGTTTTTTCGCTGCCATGGTAATGATCTTCTTCTTCTTTTCGCTTTTACTCAACTGTCCTTTTCCTTTTTATTGTGAAGACGCAATCTTAACCTCTTTATCGGTGTTTGATTCGAGATGTTTAAAGGCTAGGAAATCGAAGTCGAGTGTTATAGTACTATTTGCAGCTCGCCTTGATTTGTGGATTTTTCTTTTATCTTGTTCAGGTATGGCTCTTTGTTCATGCTTGAGTAGTGTATAATATCGTAGATGGATCTTCAGTTATGTGCTTTAAATGCTTTAAAGCATTTTATCTCTACACTTGTAAGTGGTGTAGAGCTGCCCTGCTTTACATCAGTTGGAGTCGTTTTCATGGTTGCATTGCCCTGGTGGCGGCGTTATTCCTCGTATCTTGCCACTTGGGTTGCAAGATTGGAGTCTTGCCTCTAGCAACCGGGCAGCTATGGAACTCCTTTAATTGAGATTGGGAACTCCTTGAATTCAAATAAGGAATGCAGGAGTACATTTATAGTTGGTTGGTTTGATTCACAATTATGAGTACATTCAAATAAGAAATGTAGGAGTACATCAAAGAAGTGTTCACTTTTCTAACTTTATTAGTGTGCTCATGGAGTAGGTTCTTTGTGTAGCATAACCTGCTTAATTATGATATTTTAGGAGTAGTAGGAATAGTTTTTACTATTATCCTGGCAACATGTTTAATTAGCACTTGTGTTCTAGGTTGCATTTCATAGTTATAATTGTGAATAAATAATTTTGTTCCTGTTGAACTTTGAGAAGTTTATTTTGCTCAAGTAGCACCAACTTTTTATTTTTTGAATAGTACACATTTTTGTTTTACTATTAACTATACATTTTGGTTATTCAATTTTTACAGGAGAAAGTCGAGTTTAGAATTGCTAATGATCCTATTTTATCAAATCCCGACATAGATGATTCAGAGTGTGCTAAGAAAGTAGAAGATCACTATATGGATGTCGTTGGAGGGGTTCAAAAGCATCACATCTACTGTCTTGGTAATTTGGGCTTGTCATAGACTTCTTAAAAAATGTCACAAATGGCCATAGAGTGCATTAGGGAAGAGGGTTGAGCCGAGGGTCTAGTTGAGGTCCAACGAGTATTGGATGATGTTGTGGCACGATAAACAAAAATGAAGGAGACAATACGTCATCTTAATGGATCGTGTCAATGCCCCAACTTCCAACTTTTCGAGACCCTCTTGATGGTGGTGATTAGGATGAGTATCAATTAAGAATTATGATAGTCGTAGATTTTGAATTATGTTCATAAATTGTTGAGGACGTATTGATTAAAAAAGTGATGAACTATGCAAAATGGTGGATTTTGTTTTTATAGTTTATGCTATGGATTTTTTGAATTATACGGGTTTACATTTGTGGTACATTTAAAATTTTATTGATTGATAGGATATATTAGCAAATTAGTAAGGAATAAATAATAAAAATCAAAATATAATGTACCAACAGATTTTTTTGGTTGGTAGCATTGTCAAGTTTTAACAACAAAATACTAATGGATTCTTAACAGAATTTACCAACGGAATTCCAAACGTTATTTATACTAACAGATTACCAAGGAAAATTACTAACAAATTGCCAACAGATTTTTGACGGGTCTAATCATTAAATTACCAAGGATTTTGTTTACTGACAGTTTTACCAACGTATTAGTAACAGAAAAATTATAAAAGTTAATCCACCGGTAATCCGTTGGATATCCATCAGTACTTTTTACTAACGGACTACTTTTCCGTTGGTAAATTTAGCAACGAGTGAAATACCGACGGAAGAATTCCGTCGGTATTTTGTTAGTAATCCGTCGGTAAATCCTAATATATTGTTTACCAATAGGTTTTTTCCGTTGGTAAAACGCGAATTTCTTGTAGTCTTGCCCACGTTAGGTCATGACCTAAAGATCGTGGGTGTCAAGGTAATTTCCCATGTTTAACTTCTTTTCTGAAATAATGGGACAACTGTCTTATCTCTTAAGGTAACTGAATCACGCGAAGATGCGAAATCAACATTAGAACTTATTTCTTTAGAATGATTTTACTCGCTCAGGTCAGATTTCTTGCGTCTTCTGATGATCTGCCCGACTTTCGTTCCCCTGACCATCCTGGCCTTGAGCCCGAGGTAAACTCAGGATCGACGCTCTTTTCTTCAGGGCCGCTTGATGGCTCCAACTTGAGCTTACCTGACTCTCCAACGTCCTGAAAATTGTTCTACCCTGGCCTGGGTTCTATGAACTTGGGCGTGATGACTTTTTGTATCTGGGCTAGGCCGAAAATATTCAGGAATATTTGTGACACAACATATATATATATATATATTTCAACAATTTTTTGTATTTTTTAAATTTAACATTCTAAACTACTACAAATTTTTAATTTCGTTTATTTATATGCATCTAATAGTAGAACATAAAAAAATAAATTTATAGAAAAATAAAACATAAAGAGATATACAACAAGAAAATAAATAAATAATTATTCAACAAAAAAAATTGTTTAACTCATTATGGATTACTTGCTCATAAATAAATTCCAAAATTTTCATTATCTAATTTCCAAATTTTCATTATCTAATTTTTCAAATTATGGATTACTTGCTTATAAATAAATTCCGAATTTTTCATTATCTAATTTCAAAATTTGAAAATATTGTTCATTATTCCAAATCGACTCAATGGGTCTCATTTTCTTTGAATTTATACGAGACATATACCTTTTTGAATGTTATAATCAGGGGGATGCTGGGGGCACCGCTCGGAGTCGGAGATGGATTGAAGACAAAAGGGAGAGGGCTAAGACACAGTGGACCTTTTTCAATTTTTAATTGAGCTAGGGTACGAATATTCATAATTTAATTATATATTTTAAAATCAGAAATTTGTTAAAAATATTTTTGAATTTTTTATAATAGGACATTACTTTAAATTTGTGTGGGAGGTTCAAATAAAAAAAAGTATGCACATTCTTGTGGGACATATTGTTAGAATATTATCTTTTATATGTTTTGATAATAGCAAAATATAGGGTTACATATTTGGAAACTAATATTTGATGTTAAAAATTAAAGAGGATAGAAAGTTACAGTTGCAAAGCAAAGTCTACAACTATAGACTTCATCAACCTACAGTTGCACAAGAACTTACAACTGCAACTTAAACCTACAACTGAAGTGTAATTAACCTGCAAGAGCCAAGTTATAGTTCAAAGAGTAAACCTACAACTAATAAAGACCGTTGGTGAATCAAGTACAAATATTAACAAATGAAGATGCTAGAAGACCCTTAATAACTCAGATTAGTGAAGTATTAACTTGCACTCACTAGAGTGTACTTAAGGATGATTTAAAAGATTCTGAAGACTTAATGAAGATCAATTTCAAATTCAGAATAAGGACAAATAGTACACCCAATAATATTGTGAGTGGAAGAGGAGGACCACCTCACACATAGGGGTGTGCATAATTCGGTTATTAACTGAAAACCAGACTCAAACCGAACCGAAATATGAATTCGGTTCGGTTACCGTAATATTCGGTTCGGTTTCGGTTATCATTTTTTTATAATTTCGGTATTCGGTTCGGTTAATAACCAAAATAATTATGGTTAACCGAAATCTGAACCGAAATTATTATATATTTAATAAACATTAATATATATATATTTAATAAATAATATTTACATTTAATAAATAAATAATATAATATAAAAAACATAAAACCTAAGTAAATATAATATAAATATTTAATAAATAAATAATATAATTATATTTAATAAATAAATAATATAATATAAATAATATTTATATTTAATTTGGTTATAACCGAAACCGAACCGAAAATTTCGGTTTCGGTTATGTTTGGTTTTACATAAATTCGGTTCGGTTTCGGTTACTTTTACCTCATTTCGGTTCGATTTTGGTTTTATTAACTCGGTTACCGAACCGACCGTTGCACACCCCCACTCACACATGTGAGAGTTCATGGAGAGTAGGGGGGCCTTATCAAGAATTCAAAATTTTGAATTCTCCAATGGATCATAAGTCACACCTCTTCCTCTACAAATAGTAGAGGATTTCAGAAGAGGAGAATAACAACAACTCGAACATTCAAGCATTCAACCCTGAGCAAATCTACAACTATCAAAATATTCTGAGAGCCTTTTGAGAGATATTTTTCTTTGTGATTCATAGGCTAGTTTGTTAGCATTTTCATAGTGAAGAATCACATCTAATTCCCTGACCTATTTTATATTTGTAATATCTACTTAGTGTGGTAAAAAACTCTTAGTGAGTCAGTTGTATTCTTAATGAATAGGTCAAGTGTTTTACCTAGATTAGTGATATGAGTGTGAGAGCTATTTCTGAGGGGGAAATACTTCTACAAAGATCTAAGTGATTATCTTATTGAATTTGACACCTAAGTGGTGTAACAGTAGATGCAGGAGGACTTTATATAGTATCTGAACTGCTATAAATTTGCTTGTGTTATTTATTTTCTGTTATATTTCATATTCATTATATTTCATTGCAGTAACATGCATCATTTTTTTTTAAGTCTGATGCATAAAACATGTTAAAACTGAACTTGGAATCTACAGCTATACACTTGATAGTCACTCAGCTGTAAACTCCGTTCACTACTACAAAAAAAGACTTGCATAGCTTTACTTAGAAATCTCATTAATAAATGAGCTTTCTAAGTGAGCACTTAGAGAGCTCATTTACTAATGAGCTTTCTAAGCAAAGCTCAGAAAATACAAAAAAAAAGAAAAAAAAAAGAAATGGTCTTATAAGCGGGTAATAAACGTTATAAATAAATAAATAAATAAATAAATAAAAAAGGGCTTGCACAGCGGTTTAGAACCGCTATAACGTTCAAAACGGTTAAGAACCGCTATGCTGAAAGCGGTTTTAAACCGCTAGGCCGCGGGTATAATCGGGCCCAGCAAAACCCTTTCCCTCTTCACTCCCCTTTCTCCTCTCTTCTCCCTCCCTCCCTGCCTCCTCACAGCCGCGCCGCCCCCTCCGTCGCGACCGCCGCCCCTCCTCCACCATTGCCGACGCCGCCGCCGTCGCCATCCCACCAATCGGATTGAGAAATTTCATCCCCATTTAATAGGTATGTAATTAATTATTTAATATATATATATATATGATATATATATGTATTTTGTATATATATATATGTATAATTATATATTTTTTGTTCTTGGCATGGATTGTTTTCTGCCGAATGTTGAGAAAATCAATTATTTCAATTATAACCTTGAGTTGTGGCTTTGATGAGAATGAAGATTAATTATTTCTCTAAATCTAATATTCTTTTGGAATTCCTGCAGCTTGCATTAACCATATTGTTTATATTGCTGTGGGAGTTTTTGTCGCTGCTTGGATTGGTAAGCTTGTTATTAATTTTATAATTATAAATATTAGGTATTTATAATTTTAGGTATTTTAAATAATAGGTTTTTATGTTATCTAGTATGAATTTAATTTGGTTCCACGATATGTAACTTTTATTTAATTTATGATGATTCATTTAATTAGTTATAATTATTTCAAGTTTTATTAATTGGTTTATTTTAAGTACTTTATTTTTGTGAATTTTTATTATTGTATAAATTAATTAAATAAAATTTGTAATATAAAATATATAATATATAATATGTAGAATAATTATATATAATATAAATATTAATATATATTATATAAAATATATAATATATAATATATATAAAATAAAATATATTAATTACAGAAATAAAAAAAAATAAAACATATCCCTCGGATAGCGGTTTCAAACCGCTGTCTAAGAATAAAAAAAAAAACCGAATATGAGCTTAGAAAGCGGTTATGAACCGCTCTCTAGCGGTTCGTAACCGCTTTCTAAGCTCGATTTTTATAGCGGTTTTCAACCACTTTCTAAGTGAGACCCGGCTTGCATAGCTTTCACTTGGAGAGATCATATAACCGCTTTCTAAGTGAATTTTTGTGAGCTCTCCAAGCCTTTTTATGTAGTAGTGGTTGTTTACATTGTTTTTCATTAATACACACACTTATTCCACTGCATAAGAGGTTTTTCAATACACTTCCAAAGTGTGAAAAATCACTTTGAAAAGATATCTACAAGTTGCTTTTATTTTCATTTATTCTGAAAATCTTGCAGCTGTAAACTCTATAGTCTACAGCTGTAACTTTTGTGGTAAAAAACTTTGTAGATTGTTTTTAAAATTTTAGATACTAAGAAGACTCTAGTATCCTTATTTTAAAAGTTTGAAAAATTTATATGAAGGTCTATTTACTCCCCCATCTAGACCTTCACCACTTAAAGGACCAACACATATGGAGTACTTTTTATGAAGATTGAAATTCTGACGTAAATTTTTAGTGACTAAAAATTGATGCAAAAATCAGGTTAGGTAGTCCTAGATGGCTCTAAGCCTATCTTTTTACCTATATTTTTTTATAAAAAAAAATAGACGCTATGCTGACAGAAAATGTCAAATTACCAATTTTTTATTTTTGCACCCTTGCTAAAAGTGATGCTAACGATATTATCAACACAATTTGGTATGTACATATAAACCTTAGTATTAATACATTTATGAAGATTTAAGATTTATTGTAGTGGCTACAAATGAGACTGGTTGTACCAAGAACGCTACAGATGATTGTGCTAGCTAGATAGGTTATGCCGACTTTCTTAATTTGTGGGGAAGCGATATTAACATTGAAGTAATGTTTGTTGTGTTTCTGAACAAACTACGATTTGGTTTAGGTTAAAATTATTTTTAAATTAATAAAGAGTTATTTTGTATGTTTTATATGTCTTGATTAATAGAACTAAAACGCTTTATGGAGTATTTAATATTTACAATTTTGTTAAAGGAAATTAATTACATTTATCTTCATCAAAGGTATTTACTAGAAGGATAGTTTAGTCATTTCATTATGTATTCTATATTCATGTAAACCCTAGTTTGTAACCTATATAAATGGATCTCATTCATGAGATATAGTGGAACAATCTCCTGGCTTGGTACGCCCCCAGATGTAGCCTTTCAGGTGTTCTGGGTCAACAAATTCTGTGTTCTTCGTTTTACTTTTTCGATTATCCTTAAACACATTATCAGCACGAGTCTCTACGAGGAAAAGGATTCACGAGAAGGATTCACGAGAGGATTGCTCACGCAGTTTCAGGAACGAATCAGAATCAGATTAATTCTAAATTTATTTTGCTGAAACCGTAAGTTTCCTATTTAGATTAATCTGAAAAAAAAATTAATATCTGCAAATTATATGTATGCACCGTATAATTTTTATGATCTGCAAATTATATGAAGTTCATCAGTACATGCCCATGTTTATTGTTCGTATGCACTGCATTCATACTTCGTATGTATCATATGATTTGCTCAATAATTTTCATGACAAATAGATATTATTTTCGTATGGATATACGCATTGATTTTCATGTGCACATATATTCTGTGTACGCATCCATATCTCATGTTGTATGTATTTAGCTTGTCAATTCTGATTTTGTAATCCTGCTATAACAATGAATTGTTCATGCCATAATATTTTCTTTTTACTGATAGAGCAGAATATATTCGTTCGCAATTTCTAAAACCC
>JAPKLY010003934.1:0-16563 GCA_026898435.1 Prunella vulgaris
TTTGATGCCTTACAAACGTTATGCATAATGAAAGCAATCTTTGACTAATCTTTGATTCCGCCGCTTGATTCGTATTGATCTTTACTTTTGTTTTATTTTATTTGATTAGATTTTCAAATGGGTGAGGCACTTGGTTTACCCGATGCTACTTTTCCTATCTGGAAGAATATATGCATATTCCACATGGAGGTTGCAATCACTGGCATGGCGGGCATCGGAAAGACTGCTCTTGCCAGGGAAATCTTTGACGACCCATGGACTTTGCGTTCTTATTAGCATCGTGTTTGGCTCACCTTAGGCCCAAAATATCAACTCAAAGGAATATTTGCTGATATTCTTGCTGAATTAGATCCCAACAAAATGCATGGAGAAGCTGATGAGGAGACCTTGGTTATGCCCATAAACTCAATATTATCTGGTAAGAGATGTTTCATAGTGTTGGACGACGTATGGGACAAAGATCCCTGGTCTGTCTTATGCAACCTCGTATACAGCATCAAGTGTGAAATCCTGTTCACAACCAGGCTATCGGAAGTGGCTTGGGATAAAGATAAAGTTCATGAAATGCAGTTGCTGAATGAAGAAGAGAGTTGGAGCCTCCTTCGAGAAAGAGTATTTGGTGAAGAGTTGTATCCTCATGAACTTGTGAAACCCGGAAAGCTGATTGCTGAGAATTGTGAAGGTCTTCCTCTCATGATTGTCACGGTGGCTAGTCTCCTCCTATCCAGAGATCATGACAAGAGCTCGGAATAGTGGAACGAGGTAGCAGCGAGTGAAAATTCAGTATTCGAGCTAGCATATCGCCAAATATCGAAGATTTTGTAGCCAAGTTACAACAATCTTAAATTGAAATACAGAGCATGTTTCCTTTACATGGCAGCATTCCCTGTAAAGTTCAAGATCCCGGCCCAGATACTCCTCAGGCTTTACAATGCTGAAGGAATTATTCCATCAGGCTCATGGGCTATAGAGGATTTCTTCAACTATATGTATTATCTAAAGGGAGAAAGTCTTGTCCGGATCCTTAACAATGGCATTTTTTGCACATTCAGTATCCACTCTGTTTTTTGGCACTTCTGTGTCAGAGAAGCTAGAAATGACAAGTTTTTCCATGTCATGAGAACTATAGCAGATTGTTCATTAGAAGATATAGAAAAGCAGCGTCGACTGTGTGTTCAAAATAAAGTTTTATTCGCCATCAAGGACGCGTACGACTCAATGGCATCCGTTTCAGAAGCTCGTTCTCTCCTCTGTCTTGGTCGCCTCCATCCATATCAAGTACCAATATGCCTAGAGTCAAAATTCTTAAAGGTAATTGCTGCTACTAGCATCCGATTCTATGAGTTTCCAGTTGAAATATCAACACTTGTTCTCCTGAGACACCTTGTGCTCACTTACAACGGCGCGCTCCCTACTTCCATATCCAGACTCTGGAATCTTGAGTTCTTGATTATTTACAACCATATGAGTATCAAATTCCCAGGAGACTTATCATATGTACCTATGGAGATTTGGGAGATGAAAGAATTGAAGCATCTTCACCTCAGCGGAAGAAATCTCCCAGATCCTCCTAATAGCAGCAGCGCTATCTTAGATAGGCTCACAACGCTTATAGGTGTGAGAGCAGAATGTGTTACCAAGAGAATTCTTGAAAGAATGCCTAATTTAGAGAATTTAGCCATTCTCATTGAACTTGAGCCTGATTATGCATCCGAGCCCTCCTTCTCCTTTGATCATATTTCGCACCACAAACGACTTGAAGATCTTTCATATGTCATCAGCAACCCTGAGCTCAAATACGGGCCTCCTCCATTTTCCATGTTGCCATCATGCCTTAGAAAATTGCGTCTGAGGGGATGCGGATATGCTTGGGAACACATGACACCAATTGCGTTGTTGCCAAATCTTGTAGACCTCTATTTGGAAAACTATGCTTTTCATGGAGCAGACTGGGTTATGCAGGAAGGGTATTTCAATTATCTTCGATTTCTGCTACTTGAAGATACAGATTTGGTTAACTGGAGAGCTGATGATAGCTGCCATCTCGTATCCCTTCGCACCCTAATCATTAGGCGGTGCTTAAAACTGAAGGAGATCCCTTGGCAAAGTATACCACCTACTTGTGATACTACACTGTTTGATTGCAACCCTTTGGTTACGAAGAAAATACCAATAAATGATTGCAAAGTCATTTGTTCGTGGATAGAAGTTCGGAAGATCTAGCCTAGAGCGGCACCTGGTATGCAGAATTCAGTTTTGAATAGTTTCTAGCAAAGACTTTGTAAGAATATGCAATATTTCAACTTCTATCAGGTAAATAGTTTCTCAATGGATCTTTTCAATTGTAAAAGAGAGAAAATATTCATTTTTATTATTGGTCTCTATCAATGGGCTTCATAAAAAATTAAAAAGAAAAAGTCATGTACTTTGGTGCTTGATTGGGTAGAAAGATGTGAGTTATGATGTAGTGCACTTTGTGAATAACAGAAAAAAAAAAGGTTTAAGCTGTAAAAAGTTTTCTTTTAGACATAACATAAATTTGCAAACTAAAGTGAGGAGCCCGGTGGCCAGGTGAGCTAGCCCACCTGGTTTATAGTTAATTTCTTTTAATGCAATGAATCCTTTCTATTAACTAGTTTGCAAAATTATGTAATTAATAGTAAGGACTCATTGCATTAAAAGGAATTAACTATAAACCAGGTGGACTAGCCCACCTGGCCACCGGGCTCCTTATTTGAGTGAGTGATCTTGATTTGATTCTCTTTAGGAACGAATTAAGGAAGTTATAAGGTTGGCTTGGAGTGTTTAGGAGACTTGACGAACTAACTTGTAACTACTAACAACTAACAATTACCGATTAAAAAAAAAAGATATTAACTATAGATTTTAAGTGGGAAAATATTAGTTTTAGTAACTAAAGTTGAACAACAGATGGTCGAAAATATAAAATACGTTCAACTTGTACTAATTTATTGTTTAGTCATTTAATTTGTGATGGGGCAACCACATAGATAATATAAAAATTGCACGTTAGTTGGTTCGAGCTTTCAGGACAGGTCCTTTTTGCCCTTTTGTAGTTGATTGTGCTTCATAAGAATTCCACAGTTTTATTTTATTATTTAATACTCTTCCATCGATATACTCGGTAAAAGTTAATTTGAGCTCGATTTGTAATAAAAACCAAACAATCTTGAATAGAAATTTATGTTTGGAATATTTTATTATCACATAGTAGAGTTTGTGTGTGTTCTTGATGCTGTGAATGAATGTTTCACAATTGAACCACGTAAATCTCTTGTGTGTTGATTTAGTTAATTAATTTTTGTTTGTTCTTATTTCATATCGTCAGTGGGATTCGTTTGTGTTTTTTATTTGGATTAATTTCTAAGTGAATTTCTCTTAACAGTTGTGAATTATATATTTTGTTTCGGAGTAGAGTTTCAAAATATGCACTCGCCTTTGGGAAAAAGCTGCAGTGATTGAATCCAGCAACACTCTGTTTTGCAGAGTTAAAAAAAAAAATACTCTCTCCGTCCCGTAGGAATTTGCACCATACAGGACGGCACATATTTTAAGGAAAATGAGTTTTATATATAAAGTTGTAGCATATGGGTAAATATGTGTATAGATTTGCGAGTGTGCACGTAAATTAATATTTTCTTTTTTGTTAGTGTGCAAATTTATGTGAGACGTTCAAATAAGGAAAGTATTCAAATTCCTATAAAATATAAGGAGTATGATTTTCCCGCTTCACCTTCCCACGTCTTATACAAGGAAATGGCTGCTTTTGTCTTCACATGCCTCAGTCGCATCATGTATGTGATCATTGTTTGTTTGCAGGTTCCATAGCTGGGAAAGGGGTAGGAACACCAGATTCCTTCATATATATATATATATAGATGGTAGATTATTTACTAATTTAGTGTAAAATTCATAATACAAAATGGTAGTGTTCAAATTAAAGCAAATTAAGACTGAAAAAGCTTCCTCATAGTTACAGGACAATGTTGCAAAAAAAAAAAAAAAAAAAGAAACTGAACTTTAACAATGACATTTATTTTTGATTGGCCGGGTAAACCAAAATGTGTAGAGGAAAACTTGCCAAATTGTATGGATCGATTTTTGTTCAAGGCTAAATCAAATCACCACCAGGCCTTAACGAAATCGGAAGGTTCTTAACAGAATCAGCTACGGATTTAAGAACGCGCATCATTTCCAAGCTCTCGAGGCGTTGCAGTACGCAATCTGGAATTGCATTGAGGTTTTCACAGTTGTTAAGCTCAAGATGCCTAAGAGAAGGAAATGTATAATCTGAAGCCTTCCAGATAACCAAATCTGTGTAGATAATGAGCAAGTGTTGAAGTTTGTAGAAGGTATAACTTTCAGCTTCCCAGGAGATTCCAGTGAAAGCATTTTCTTTCAGCTTGAGGACCTCAAGATCAGGAATCATTGCCAATATCGACATGTGCTTCCACTCGAGGAATGTATTCGACAACGTTAGCCTCTTGAGGTTCGGTGGGAAACAATGTGGGTTTGGAAAGCACTGCAGCCGATTCTCCAGCTCGGATGCTTCCTCATGATAGAGCTTCAACTTCTCGAGGCGTTTCATTCTTCCCAAGGGCATGTTCTCAAAGAGAGGGGCTAACTTGCCACGAATCCCCAGCGTCTTCAGGTTGATTGCTCGTCGGGAAACTTGTGGGACTGATCTCGGTGACACTCTGTATAGCGCCTGGACGTTTTCCCCTGCCTCACCTTCCCACTTCTCATCTAAGTCTATGGCTGCTTTTGTCTTGACATGCCTCAGCCGCATCATCTTCCATATATTTGCCTTCATCGGAAGCAAATCCGAGTCTGTGTCCACAATGATTACTTGCAGGTTCCATAGCTGGGAAAGGGGTTCAGGTAGAAGCTTGAGATCATCAACACACAAGACTATGTACCTCAGGTGATTTAACTTGGTCACCCTTTGAGGAAATTGATTGAACTTGATGGACTTGGACTGCAATATCCTGAGATTTGGGAAACTCTCAGGGATGGCTGAAATGTACTCTGGATCCAAATCCACAGCATCCTTTCGGATGCAGATAAAGGACCGGACACGCTCCAGGCCTTTTACATCCGCTGAGAAGAATTTGTCGACATCAGAATGTAGGCAAAGACGACGCATCTTTTCCATATCATGGGACTCTAATTCCTCATGAGATGTAACACCTTTGAATAGATTCTGTTTCTGGGCTTCGTCGATGCAGAACATACGTACGATATCAGACACTCTGCATGCTTTAACTTGTTGCACTGGTTTCGTTTTATGAACCCTCAACAAGTTCCTGGTGATGAGCTCATTTAAATTATCCTCCGCGATTTCCTCCAAGCTCCGCTCCGTCTCAGGTTGTACGAAGCCCTCAGCAATCCACAAGCGCGTCAACGTCCAAGCTGGGATCTCATAATCAGCCGGAAACACTCCCACATAAAGAAAACATTCCCTCAGCCGATCAGGCAGTGTTCGGTAACTCAACGCCACGGCTTCTACTATCGCTTGGCTCTCAATGTATGATATTTTTGTTTGGGCCACCTTTTCCCATTTTTTTCTAGCCATGTAGTCATTCCATTTTGTACTCTCCTTTAGAACACCTCCGAGCAGCATTATTGTCAGTGGTAAGCCATTACAACTCTTAGCTATATGTCTCCCTATATGTTGCAATGCATCAGGGCAACATCCAACTTTCCTGAACACCTCTAACTGGAGGAGCTCCCAGCTCTCGTCTTGGTCCAAAAACCGCAGCCTGTGAGGTTCCGTAGTGCGCATAACATGTCTCCCGACTTCCAAATGACGGCTAGTTATAATGACCTTACCTCTCCCATTATTAAAAGGCAAGGCATCTCTTATTTCATCCCAGTGTTGGGTTGCCCGCACGTCGTCCACCACCAACAAGAAGTTTTCTTCACTCAAGCATTCACGAACTTTGTCGCGTAACTCTCTATTGTCCATGCGATGAAGTTGGGCCAAGTTGGTGGTGAAGGTTTTCATGATCTGGATGAGTACGTCCCTGCATTCAAAACTCTGCGAGAATCGAACCCAAATGCGAAGTGGGAAATCATAGCATATTTTATTGTTGTTGTAGATTGTCGATGCCAACGTCGTCTTGCCCAGGCCAGGCCCACCAATGAGTGGGAAAATGTCGAGCTCCGGCTTGGCTTCCCTGAGATAGGATTTGATCATCTCTTCCTCATCATCCAGACCTACTAGTATTTTCTCTTGCCAGCTGATCGGCCTATCCTGAACATAAGTAATTTAGAACCAATTTTAGGGTGGACAAGAATTAACATAAGTCTAGTGGCTGCATATCAAGATTTTACATACATTAAAGTTGAAGATGGTATTCTTCAACTCCATCTCATTTAAAAAAAAATTAAATGATAACTCGAGTTCATGATAGCACAATCTTTAACCACTTAAACTATCATACTTCGACAAGATGTGCTCCTAAACCTAAATTACAACTGAATTTGACATGGGAGCAGAACAATGATGGGAACAACAAAATAAACAACTAAGAATATAAGTTTTCTAGGTCGATGCTTCATTTTGTGCCGTCGGGCACGATTCAGGCCTTTGGTGATGGGCGGAGAAATAAAGGAATTTCATAATTTATAAGACAGGGAAAATATTTTTTTTTGTCCTTTCAATTTCATTAACTTTGTTTTTTATTCTCTTAATTATGAATTTAATTCTTTAACTTACAAAATATTAACATTTTGGTTCTATGATCGGTTGAGTGACCATAAAAGTCACAGGAGCAAAATCATAATTTTTATAAATTAAAGAACTAAATTCAAAATTCAAAACTTATGAGGACAAAAAATATAATCAATGAAACTTAAAGGATAAAAAAGTATATTTTACCTACGAAATAACTGCACATTTATAGCTAATAAGGTGGATGACAGTTGGGAAATCTCCATGCCGATCCTATTAACAAGAATTCTCCACAGTGATGTGCAAATTGCACTTTTGCTCCTAAGATAATGTGTTCAACATATATACTTTTGGTACGCATGATTTACAGTAGCCGTTTTTAGGACTAAAAAGAAATTTTTTAAGGGTAAATAGCACGTTTGGTCCCATAAAAACTTTTACTTAATAGATTTGGTCCCACGTTTTTTTTTGGTCCTTTTTTAACATATTTAATCCAACTCGTTAAAAAAAATTGCACACATGGACCCATGAAAATTTGTATTAAACAGATATGGTTCCACATTAATCCATTATTTTTAATAAAAAAAATTTTTTGGGACCATTTATGTTAGAAAAAGGACTAAATTCAAGAGCACAAATTCTCATGGGACCATTTGTACAATTTATCCAATTTTTTAATGTTACCGGACTAGAAAAAAGGTCAAAGTTAACAAGACTAAAACCAAAATAAACAAAATTCAAAGCACAACAACTCGATTTCTAAAATTTAAATTATTTTTGGCAAACAGCAAATCTTATATCTTTGTAACTGAAAATTCTTTTGATTGGATAAAAAAGTGAATTTATATTTTGTATAACAAAATTATGAAATTAATATGTATGACTAACTAGTTTCAAGTATTAACTAAAAGACTGAGAATGGCGCGTGGATAAATCTCTTACCTGCTGCCTTCTTTCCAGGACCTCTGCTTCCTTTCTTGTACCTGCAGCTTTCATGTCCATGGCCTTCTCCAGCATTTCCGTCACTTTTCCGGTGAAGTTTAGATTCGCCACACCTTGCCCAAGCCTACCCTGGCTCTTTCTTTCCGTCAACCACGAGTCGATGGCATCTTCCACCTCGTAAACGATCTCCCGTATCTGATTTTTGGTCAATCTGATGCCCTTATCCTCACTCGATCTGTTGGCCGTGGCCTGGAGGATGGTCTTAAGTGATTCAACATCGTCCTTGAGCTTTGTGAACTCATTTCTAGCTCCGGATATCAGATCTGGGTAACCTTTGATCACGTCGGTCACCTGTTGCAGCAGAAACGTCACGGCAGCATGATCTGCCATCCGCCCTCGATGTTTTTCAGTTTAGAGTGAGATGGGAGCTGGGGAGAGGGACTGGAATTTTGGTTGATTGAAGATTGTTGCAGTGTTGCTATATATAAAAGCCAAATACAATTTTAATTTCAAAGGGGAAGGTTTAGGGTATATATATGTAGGAGGTTTGGCTTTAGCTTAATTTATTAATTAAAACCGGGTTAATTGCAAATAAAATTATAATATTTTTGTAAATTGTAATTTAATTTAAACTTTTGAATTGTTGCACATAAAACCCCAATTTTAAATTTTTTAGTAATTCTAACCAAAAGACCAATTTCAATTTTGCCCAAAAATGATGAGTAATTGTGTGTTGTCATCTGAACTAATATGAACATATCTATACATTTAGCTATTTATTGTTAGGTAGATGAAACATCACTTTCATCTAGTTTAAAATGTGTTCGTTGGTTCAACTTGCGACCATATGTTAAATTGAGATTTTGTTTGCAAAGATTCAAAGTTTAAATTAGATTGCAATTTGCATAAAGGTGGTGATTTTATTTGTAATTGTTAGAGTTTAAATTTTAAATTTTAATAATTCTTTTATTTTATTTTTTTTGCCTTTGTACACATTAACTAATTAAGATTAGGATATTTTTATTTTTATTTTTTTGTGCAGGAGAAAGATTTAACTAAGTCATATTTTTTAGATGAGATATATTTTTACTTTGATTTATTTTGTGCAGGAGAAAGATTTGACAAAGTAATATTTTTTTAATGGAATATATGTTAGATATTTTAAGAGGAGTTACAAGAAGTGGACTTGATCATTATTTCTATTTTACACATTCAAAACAAAAAGATGTGGAGAACATGACATGAAGTGTGAAAGTTGAGAACGTGACATGAATGTAGAATATTTTGAAAGTCTATAAAAGAGTTAATGAAATCATTGAAGAAGTAGGGAACCGAGATTGAAAGAGAAAATACTTGCTGTTTAACTGAGTATGTGATCACAACTTAGAAAAATTCCATTCTAGAAAAGTATTTTTAGTTGTGTTCGTTGTTATTTTGTTACTCAGTTTGTTTTAATGTCTTTAAGCTAAATTTTGTTAGTTTCAAAGGAGTCATTGTAATTCACATTCGAATAATAATTTTTTTTTTCTGAGACATTCACAAATTATTTTGTTAACATTCACAAATTGTTTTAATGATGTATTATTTACCCGACATAATACATGTTCTGGCCAAAACTCTGTCGCTGACTACACGCAACCGACCCCAACATCAGCTGATGTCCACTTGCAATAATTAATTTCTTGCAACATCCGCGAAGTCTTTATTAACTGGTATTGATACCTTTTTTCAAATCGAGGAACCCAAGGTTCTCCATTTGTTAATCAATACTTAAACGCCATTTGTTTAGACATAATTAATTTTTTATTTTATTCTTTATCACTTTTCTATATGACTGTTGTAATCTTGAGAGGAAAGCGTAAAGCATACGAGTAAAGACACAATATTGATGACCCAGTTCGTCACGGAGTGAATACGTCTGGGGGCGACCAAGACAGGAGATTATACTAATAATGAACTGCCGTTACAATTAATGTGAAAGTGTAGAGTACATAATACAGGGAACGATACTATTTATATAATACCTAACCCTAAGTCTTGCGGGCCTAAAGCCCACTGGATATATCTAATATTATATCCACACAATATAATAATATATTTACATATATTATAACACTCCCCCTTGGATATAATATGACAAGGAAGAATACAAGTGTTACTTAGTGGAGTGTTACAAATGGCCTCGAGGATACAATCATCAGGATTGTTTAACATTTGTTACTCCCCCTGAAGATAACAACCTTCCAAGTTGACTCATCCCGATTCAATGTACGTACTTTTCAAAAGTCGAAGTGGGAAGGGATTTAGTGAACAAATCAGCTAGATTGTCACTTGAGCGTACTTGTTTTATCATGATCTCACCACTCTTTTGGAGTTCGTGAGGATAAAAGAATTTTGGGGATATATGCTTCGTCAAGTTCCCTTTGACATAGCCGTTGCTCATTTGTGCAATACATGCAGCATTATCTTCGTAGATAATTGATGGGCTTAAGTCAATAGAAGGGATACCACACAATCGTGAATGTGTTTTATAAGGGACTTTAACCACACACATTCTCGTGCAGTTTCGTATAGAGCTATGATCTCTGAGTGGTTTGACGATGTGGTCACCAAAGTTTGTTTGACAGATCTCCATGAAATGGCTGTTCCACCACAGAGGAAAACATAACCCGTTTGCGATTTCGCATTATGGGGATCAGATAGATAACCAGCATCAGCATAACCTATAAGCGTGTTGTCTTGGTTTCTTTGATAGAAAAGACCAAGATCTTGAGAACCTTGAAGATATCGTAGGATATGTTTCACACCATTCCAATGTCTCCTCGTAGGGGAGGTACTGAACCTTGCAAGTAGATTGACTGCAAAGGCAATATCGGGCCTAGTGCAGTTTGCAAGATAGAGCAGTGCACCAATTGCACTTAGATATGGAACTTCAGGTCCCAATAGCTCTTCGGTATCTTCTTTAGGTCTAAATGGGTCATGTTCCAAATCAAGGGAACGGACGGCCATTGGAGTGCTTAAAGGATGAGATTTATCCATGTGGAATCTCTCCAACACTTTCTTTAGGTAAGCTGATTGGTGTATCAGTATTCCTTCAGGGAAATGCTCGATCTACAGACCGAGACAGAACTTGGTTTTACCCAAAGTTTTCATTTCAAATTCAGTTTTTAAGATTGAACTTGCTTCTTCAATCTCTTTCCTTGTTCCAATAATGTTTAGATCATCCACATACACCGAGATGATGCAAAAACCATTAAGGGATTTCTTAGTAAAGACGCAAGGAAAAGCCTCGTTATTTACGTATTCCTTCTTCAGGAGGAATTCACTTAGTCGATTATACCACATACGACCTGACTGTTTTAAGCCATATAATGAGCGTTGCAACTTAATGCTGAACATACTACGATGTTCGTTATTCCTCATTTGGGGAATAGTTAATCCATCAGGGATTTTCATATAGATGTCAGAATCTAATGATCCGTATAAGTATGCGGTAACTACGTCCATTAGCTGCATTTCTAAGTTTAGTTTAACTGCCAGGGATATTAGGAAGCGAAATGTTATGGCATCCATAACAGGAGAGTAAGTTTGATCGAAATCGATACTTGGTCTCTGCGAAAACCTTTGAGCCACTAACCTCGCTTTGTATCTCACAATCTCATTGTTCTCGTTTCGCTTTCGTACAAATACCCACTTGTATCCAACAGGGACTACATTTTTTGGGGTACGAATGATGGAACCGAAAACATTTCGTTTGTTTAGCGAGTATAGCTCTGCCTTTATTGCAGCTTCCCATTTCACCCAATCAGAGCGCTTCCGGCACTCGGATATAGTTTTGGGTTCAGGATCTAGATCATTATTAGAAATGGTGAAGGCAATTAAGGCTGCAAATGTGTTGTCGACAACAGTTGTATTTCTGTTATAAGTTTCTCCCGTGTCTACGAAGTTTGTTGAAACTTCAATGTTTACATCGACCAGATCCTCTTCATTTCCCAAAGGGTATCGGTCTGATGATTCCGCTTTCTCAGAGTCATTAATTGATTTAGCACGTGCGTTTTGACTCTGATTTCTGTCTGCAGGACGAATCTCTTCAGGAGATTTTATGGGTGACATAGTGTGTTTGCTAGCTTTACACTTACGCGAATTCGGTTCGCTTATGTTAATATTTCCTTTACGCTTCTGGCGCATGGGGGGATTAACATTTGTCTTCAAAGGGAGTTGTACCCTTTGAGGCGCATTTACCGCATGTATATGCGACTTAGTCACTCCTTTATGATCAGTGAATGCATCTGGCAGGTTATTTGCTAGGTGTTGCAAATTTATTATCTTCTGAACTTCAAGTTCAGATTGATTTGTGCGTGGGTCTAGGAACTGAAGATCTTTTGTGTTCCAAGTTATTTCACGGCATTTATTAATTGTGGTATTTTTCTCTTCCCTTAAGGCCGGAAATAGATCTTCGTCGAATGTGCAGTCAGCGAAACGGGCTGTAAACTGATCCCCAGTTAAAAGGCTCGAGGTATTTAAGTATTGTGGGAGATACAAAACCGATATAAATACCGAGTTTCCTTTGTGGGCCCATAGATGTTCGCTTAGGTGGTGGTATTGGAACATATACTGCACAACCGAATGTACGCAGATGGGAAATGTTAGGTTCATTTCCACGCACGAGTTGAATAGGAGAATATTCATGATATGCAGTTGGTCGGAATTGGATTAGTGATGATGCATGTAAGATTGCATGCCCCCAACATGAAACAGGTAAGTTCGTTTTGTGTAGTAGTGGTCTAGCGATTAATTTAAGACGTTTAATTAATGATTCAGCTAGGCCATTTTGAGTATGAACATGAGGGACTGAATGCTCCACTTTGATTCCCAGTGCCATGCAAAAATCATCGAATGCCTTAGAGGTGAATTCACCGGCATTATCCATACGAATGGATTTAATAGGATGATCTGGGAATTGAGATCTCAACAGGATGATCTGTGCAATAAGCTTTGCAAAAGCAGTATTGTGAGTGGATAGCATGGTTACATAAGTCCACCGAGTGGATGCATCTATTAGGACCATAAAGTACTGAAATGGTCCAGATGCTGGGTGTATTGGTCCACAAATATCTCCTTGAATCCTTTCAAGGAATTTAGGAGATTCAGTTTTTACTTTACTACTAGAAGGATGAATTATTAGCTTACCCTTTGTGCAATCATCACATATGTATTCATTAACAGAAGGGATTATGTTGTGTGTTATGTTCTGGCCTGATGAATTACATAGAATCCGACGCATCATAGTTTGTCCTGGATGTCCTAACCTCTCATGCCATAGTTTGAAAGAGTTTTGATCATTAAATTTTAGATTAAGAGCTATATGGAGATTTGAGGGTCTGATGTATGTGTAATACAAGCCAGACGAGAAAGATGGAAGTTTTTCGACGATGTGTTTACGACAATTTAAATAGTGAGTCATCAACAGATATTCACTATTGTCCTCAGTATTTGTTTCAATGTGATAGCCATTCTGTCGAATGTCTTTGAAACTGAGGAGGGTACGCTTTGATTGTGGATACAATAAAGCATTTTCGATTATCAGCTCGGTACCCATAGGAAGAATGATCGAGGCTCTTCCGGAGCCAACGATTTGTATGTCGTCGTCAGAAATAGTAGTGACACTTCCTTTCTTTTCGGTTAATATTTGGAAAAATTGTCTGTCTTTTAAGATAGTATGTGTAGTAGCACTATCTACTAAGCACAACACATTAATCTCCATAAACACTTAAGTGTATGTTTGGTTACGTTTAGATATGAGGAATGCTAAGGAGAGCCAAGATTACAGACGCTGATTGATCAGCCGCACAAGGGATCACTTAGGTCCTACTTTATCAAGAACGTATTAAATTATTTTTGTAGACAATAGTGATCGACAATTGGATTTGACTGTAAAAATAAAGCATCGATAAGCATTCATAAATGGAATCCATAAAAGTATCATGCAACATAGTCAAGATAAAAGCCAGTCAAACATGCTGGTCCAACCAAGTAGCAAGTAGTATCAAATAGTCTAATAGATAAAGCAAGTAAACAGCAAGTTGATGTCGATCACTCATTGTCTCCAAAGGCGTCTACAGTCATTGTATCACCCATTAAGAGGTCATCCTTCTCCATATCAAAGCCTGCATCTGGCAGGTTGGTGTGGTGTGATTCACCTTTAGGAGCTTTTCCCTTTTTGTCTTTAAGCATGCATTGATATAGCTCCACTAGATGTTTTGGAGTTCGACACTGGCGAGACCAATGGTCGTCGCATCCACACTTGTGACAGAGTTGCTTGTTCTGTGTACCTGAGCTCGATGGTTTGTCTTGAGGTGCATTCTTTTCAGTTGCACTAGATTGTGCATTGTTGCGACCTCTACCTCTTCCCCTACCACGGCCTCGACTTCGGGTCGATCCGCGTCCCCCACTCACCTCATTTCCTTTCCCACGTGTACGGCCTCTAGAGTTCCTCCGAGTAGCATGTGCTTCAGGCACAGCTTGTGAGCCAACCGGTCTAGTATTGTGATTTTTCATCAACAATTGGTTGTGCTTTTCTGCAACTAGAAGTGCAGAAATGAGGTCAGAGTGTGTTTGATACTCTTTGGCCCTGTACTGCTGCTGGAGTACAAGATTACTAGCATGGAATGTGGAAAGAGTTTTCTCGATCAACTGATCATCAGGGATCGGTTCACCGCACAGCTTGAGCTGTGAAACTATGCGATGTAGGGCGGAGTTGTACTCCGTCACAGACTTGAAGTCTTGGAAACGAAGTGTTGTCCAAGCATGCTGGCTTCGGGGAGGATCACATTTTGTTGTTGTTGGAATCGATCCTGAAGGGATTTCCACAACATTGATGGATCTTTTTCAGTGAGGTATTCATTCTTAAGATCTTTGTGAAGATGATGTCTTAAGAAGATAAGAGCTTGTGCCTTTTGGGCAGTAGTGGATTTCCACCCTTGAGTGGTGGTGTCGGATAAGTCTTTTGAAGCTAAGTGGATTTCAACGTTTAAAGCCCATGTCAAGTAATTGTGGCCATCTAGTGCCAGTTCATCAAATTCACGTTTGATGATGTTTGACATTTTGTTGCTACAAAGAAAGGAATTAATAAATTTAGAATTTATAATTGTTTTGTAACAAAAGGAATAGGGCTTAAGATAAAATGCAATGACAATTTATTAAAAGGGGTGTATTAGATAAAGGATTGGGTGTATGACTTGTGAGACATTTATTAATGAGACTTTAACCCAAAAATAATTATTGGATAAGGCCTTTTAAAAAAAATTGATGATTTGGGCTTTCATAATACCATTATGAATTTTTATTAATGGGACAACAGGCCCAAAAATAATTGTTAGGATCCAAATTAATTAGGATCAACTAAAATAAAATGCCCAATCAATTAATTAAAAAAAATTGGCCTAAGGAATTATTTAATTAATATTAATATTAACTAATAATATTTTTTTTATTAACAGGGCTCGGCCGGCAATGGCCCAGTTTCGGAATAATAAAGAAAACAGAGGCCCAAAACAATATAATGGCCCATACATTCAATCCCAGTCAAGGGTTTTCAGATTCTTGGATTAAGAATCAGATTGAATAGAGGCCGAAAATTTAGGGGCCGTTTGCGAGAATTTTGCCGACGTCGAGGTGGACGCAGCACGCCATTCAGGGCGTTGAATCGGTCACCGTCGCCGTCGAGCACCTAAAACCTGTCGTGCGAGATGTCATCGCGAAAATAGGGCCGTCTCGGCCGTCACGTTTGTCGGCTTTTCACCGTCGTGGGGCGTACAGTCATGGACTCACTGTCGCGGTGGTGTCACGCCAGAAGGCGGCGTCGCACCAAAGACAGTGTCTCGCCGAAGGCGGTGTCACATGAGTCGAAACGTGAAGCGGTGTCACTGGTGTGGCTGTCGCCGTCGCGAGCAGTCGCAGTCGCAGGCGCGTTTGGCCGCTGTTTCAAGGTAGGTTTCCGATTCCGATCGGCTGTTGTTTTGGGAATATCCGATTTTACTTTTCGGAAAAAATATCGAGTTCACGATTGGTTTTGAGGATGAATCCAAAAATTTCTGAAAAACCTGATTTTGGGTTTTCGAATCAACCGATGTTTGAAAACAGATTGATTTAGGACATTGGTTTTCTGAAATTTGTTTAAAAAAAAAAACAGGTATTCGATTGAAAACTGGGTTTTGATTTGAGTAGCATCAAAACAAATTTTGATTTCGAAAGGGTTTCGAGAAAATTGAAACTGGTTTCATATTTTGAAAAACAATTTTCTGGAAAAAAAATGGGGGTTTTTGAAAATTTGCAGAAGAGTTTCGCAAAAAAAAGGTTTTCAAAAAAAAGTTTGCAGAAAATTTCTTTCGAAAAAAAAAAGGATCCAATTGGTTTCGGGTTTCAGAGAAAAACGTAGAAACAGAGTTTCAATTGGGTTTTTGAAAACAGATTACAGCAAGCAGAATAGTCGATCGGAGGGATCGAATTTTTGTATCAAGGGTTTTGTTAGGGTTTTGTTATGCTATATTATAAACAATCAGATCATATATCAAAAGCATACATGTAAGTGAATAACAAAACCATGTATCAACAGCATACATGAATCCAGCATATTATCAGGGGAGCATATTATCCAGCATATTATCAAAATACATATTCATGTATTACATATGATTCATATTGATACAGGATATATCATGCGAATAAGAAAATATGCATACGGAAGATTCCAGAACATATAAACATATGATTTACACGGAAATAAACATATTAACAGGATACCCATGCTTTTTGATACAGAAAATACAGTAAATAAAAACTCACAAATTACTGCTTAATTTCCAAATAAAAATCTGAGTTTTGAATCCGATCCGAACACTGCTGGAGCAATCCTCTCGTAAATC
>JAPKLY010003935.1:0-16558 GCA_026898435.1 Prunella vulgaris
GCCACTCTCATGATGCTTGGAAGGTATATATGTATATGAGCTAGTGGTATTTATGTTAAAATACTTGTATCATTAATTGATTGTATATAGAAATGTAAAAGTATAGGTTTCTAATCATCCATATATCCATGTGATGCAGGTATACTGGGCAAAGAATTCTGCAGCAGTTAGAATGATATTTGATCGTCTTCTATACATTATTGTTCGGCAATGACAATATGAACACAGCTCTACTTTTCTAGATCTTTTGGTACAATAAATTTGTGTCAGGACCTGTGGATCTCTCTCCATGTAAAATTAAAACATTATATTGTAATAAATTATGTATTGGAAACCTGATCTACATACGAATTTTTTTTTGGGTTAATTACACTTGGGTGTATGGTAACAACCCTTAATCTCATTGAGGTGTAGTTATCTTCTATAATTAAGGCCAAGTGCATTTTTAATAATAATAGGACATAAAGTTTCAATTTTTTACCAAACTGCCATCTTGCACCAAAAATATCTACCATATGTCATATCTTAACAAAATCTTGTTTCTCTCTCTCATAACCTCCACTTGTCTCTCTCTCTCATAATCTTCTCTATATATATATATATATATATTCTCGGCGGTGATAGTACAATCCAGCCACCGCAAGCTCTTCCTCCGTCACGACAAGGCCACAAGGCCAGCCACCGCAAGGCCGCCTGCGGCGACGGCCAGCCACTGTCGAGCCTGGGTGGTCGCGTCTGTCTCCTCTGTCGTTCGTGGATCTGCGTTCGCCGCCGGTCGTGAAGAGCAGTCCGATTGTCCCCGTCCGTGGGAGTCGTGGATTTATAGTTAAGCCATGGATTGCATAACTTATACCCTAATCTTTGAAATTTTTCTGTATTTTCTCTCTCCTGATTCTTTGAAATTTTACACTATTTTTTTCCCTTTTCATGATTTTTGAGAATTTCATTCTCGATGTTCTTTTAAGATTATGTTAATGGGTTTCATCATTTTAAAGATTCAAAACAGATTTCTCTGTTTTGAAATAATTTTCCCTTATGTTCTTCCATGTTCATAAAGAAAATATTTTCTCAGATCATACTTATTCAATGGTCAGATTTTCTTATTTCCATTTACAATGTTGATGTTGTCTCTGTGTTGATGCTTCATATTGACATCGTATTGTATATATCATACTGCTGATTCGAAGCTCGCTTATTCAATCCCCAAATGTAATGGAATTTGTTTAGAGATAATTACCATTGAACTTATAGTAGGAAGGTACATTGACAAATACTATGGTACAATCATAGAAGGTTTAGTATAATCACGAAAAATTTAACTGCAGTACTCGCATATTCATTAGTACATTCATTTGTTCACCAGAAAAGCTGCTTGCCGGAATATAAAAAAAGAAGTGAACTGTAATACACAAATTATGATGTGAATGCTACAGTAACGTGTCAGTTGTGAACAGTGCACGCTGTTTGAATGCATTAAATGCAAACCTAAGAGAAATATTATATATAGTACAATCATATATGTTATAGTACAATCATATAAGCAAAAGTACACCAATTAACTCGCTAGTACAATCGCAGTATTAAAGTAAGGTGCTAGAATGGCAAATCCGTAAATAAAATGAACTTTTTCAAAAGTTTGCACCTACTTGAAATTGAAAAAAGTAGCAGCACTCCTTTGAGGTTTTCATTAGTTAAAAGCATTAATTTAAGGACAAACTTATAGAAGTAATTTGCCCAATTCAAAGTGCAACCCATTTAGCCCAAACCAACATGAACCAAGCCCAATTCAGCCCGATATAAAGCTAGTTTAGGCTAATTTGCCCAAAATTCAATCCTTATTGGGTCAACTATACTTATTTGAGTTGATCTGACTTCAATTTCTAACTTTTAAAAATTGTTACCTTTAAATTAATTATGAAAAATTATGATCCTCAAACAACCCTAAATTATGACTAAAAAAGTTATATATATATATATGTGTGTGTGTGTGTATGTGTGAATAAATTGCTATTGGGTGAATTGCAATTTTGGTTCCAAAAATTCAAAACACCTATGTGAAAGTTGTTCTTTTTATTTTTGCAAATTCGATCTGATCATCCGTCAATTTTTATGACAAAAACTGCTATATATTCTTTAGGGACCAAACTGCAATTCTATTGACAACAAAATGTAAAAAGAAAAAAAGAAAACTATGTAACTAAAAATATTGAAAAAAATGACATATATTACTCCATCTGTGCCATGAATATTTTTTCATATGGAGGTGGACACACAAATTAATAAAGAGAGTAATGAGCAGAATTTTCTGAGATAATTTTGTTATTCATAAATAAATGAGTTGTATTGTATATGTTTGTAGAGCCAAATGTAATAAGATTTTGTGTAAATTTGTGAATTTAATGAGGTAGAATTTATGAAAATTTCAATTTTTAGTGACATCCGAAAGAGGAAAATTCAAAAGTAATCGCAAGACAAAGGAGTAGCTACTTAGGGTTAACTAGAGCAGGATCCTATAAAATACATGTATTAATGCAACTATGGTAAGTGTAGCTCAAATCAAACAGAGATTAATGCATGGTAAAGTGGTTAAGAGAAGTTAGATTTCGGTTATAAGTAAGTTGAGGTCAGTTTAAGTATTGAAGATAAGAATCGGATGTTAATTTGTTGCATGAGTTTGGAAGTAAGTTACACAACTGAATAATAGATTTCAGTTTGCTAATGCTAAGTTTTGACAGATCATAACTTACTCAAGAGACATCAGTTTAAGGTGTTGTTTGTTGGATTGTACAGCTAGCATAACAAACTACTCGGAGAGCTAAGTAACGCTCACAAAACCATCCAAATCATTCTATATAAAGTGTCAAAGTTAGAAGAATATTCAGATGAGTCAAAGTGAGATCAGCTGAGCAAAATAAGAAGACTTCAAAGTCAGTTGTTTTTTAAATTTTGTATTTTCACTCAATTTAAGAGAAGGTGAAAGTTTCATTCGCACAAATTCTTTCATTCAAAGCAATTGTAATCCATTTCTTTGTTTAGATCAATAATGTGTGGTGTTCTCACATAATGGACGTAGATCTTTTGATCGAACCACTTAAATCTTGTGCTCTTCATTTCCTTTTCAGTTTGGATTCTTCTTGATTTTACTAATATTCCTTCATAATCTTCATAAGCACTGATTCTATGAATAATCACAACAAAGTTAGTGACATCTGTAGGAAAGGCTGAAAAGGATAGAATCAAGATGACTACCACCAGATTCGACATTAAAAATTTCTCAGGTAAATCAGATTTTGGGTCGTAGAAATTGAACATAAAGGAATTGCTTGTTCATTAGAAATTGAACATAAAGGAATTGCTTGTTCATTAGGGACTTGCAAATGCTTTGAAAGAAGAAACTGGAGTTGTAGCCAATACAAAGGATGAAGGTGTAAATGTAGCAGCAGTTGAGAGTGCAATGATGCTTGTAAAAGTGCATAGCACTATTTTACTCTGCCTTGATGATAAGGCTTTGAGGGAAGTTGTGAAAGAGACCACACTTAGAGGTGTTATATAGAAATTGGTAGGCATGTACATGGTGAAAATCTTGGCTAACTGCTTGTACAATAACGAAGTTGTATGCTTTCAAGATGGTGGAAGGCAAACTCATCTTGGAGCAAATGGATGAATTCTGTAAGATTCTTGATGATCTCAAGAATATTGATGTAAAGCTTATAGATGAAGATCAAGCACTGATCTTGATGTCAGGATCTTCCAAAATTCTTTGAAAATTTTAAAGATACATTGTAGTTTGAAAACAAGGAGTCAATCAAGCTTGATGATTATATTAAGTCTAAAGAGTTACAAAAGGAAGGTAAACAAAATCATATCTCAGGAGGAGAAGGTCTGACTGCAAAGGGACATCATCCAAGGATATAAGACTTTAATAAGAAAATGAATCATGGGAAAAGAAACAAGATAAGAAGGGCAACGATAATGCATCTGATTCTGATGTCAATAACAGATTTTCACTACCATGAGCCAGGTCATTATAAGAAGAATTATTCTAAATGGAAAACACATATGAATAAATTTAAGAACAATGGTGGAAATTCAAGCAAATCAAGTAATATATGAAGGGTAAGAAGCCAGTTATGTGAATTCAAAAGTGTTGTCTATAATTTCAATTAAGGAAAGTGTGTGGATACTTGGTTCAGGATGTTCATTTCATATGAATCCTATAAGGAAATGGTTTACTGATTTCTAGCACCAGAAAAGGGGATCTATTTTACTAAGCAATGAACAAGATTGAAAGTTAAAAGAACTGGTTCTGTTAAACAAAAGATGTTTGATAAGCAGGCAGATCTTGATTAATGTCAGGTATGTACTAGATTTTGAGAAGGAATCTAACTTCTCTTGCATGTTGAATTCCATAGGGTATAAATTTCAGTCAAAAAATGGTGAGATAATTATCTCATGTGGTATTGCTGGTCCCTTGAGCACTTTTAGGCAAGAGCTTTACAAGTTTAGAAGGGGGTTAGAATAAACTTGTTACACTCTAAAATAAATGTCCACTTATAAAATTAAATAAATACAATAGAATCATAAAATAACAACACAAAATACAAAACAGACAAAATAACTCAATAAAAGTAGATTTTCTTTAATTTCTTTTTAATACTTCACTGTTAAGATTTTTTTTTTGTGAAAATAAGTTTTTGGCTTTTGATTTGATTAGGATTAAGAAGACAAATAAAAGTAAGTAAAAAAAATTAATATTATTCTAAAAAATAGCCGGTTCGACCCGTTCAACCGGTTTTGAGCGGTTCTGACCGGTTTTGAGCGGTTTTGACCGGTTCAACCGTAAAAACGGTTTTTTGGGTGTAACCGGATCGGTTCCTTGACCGGTTCCCGGTTCAACCGGTTGAACCGGCCCGGTTCTGAAAACAGTGATTTAGGCAAACAAAATTTAGGCTAAAACTAAGTGCTGCACGTGCATGCATGTCGCTTTTATTTTGTTATTCTCTTACTAAGGGAGGATTAAATTAATTGTTCATCTAATTGCACGCACACTTTATCTGATATCGTGTATATATCTCTGTAACTGCATATGGCTTTTGTAAAATGGCTCCAGCTTATCTTGGGATCTTCTTCTTCATCGTTTCTTCTTTCGCCGAGAAAGGTAGCTTTAATTTTTGGACTCTAATGTTTCATGTGTTTCTACAATATATTATTATTATTATTATTATAATTAATAATGCATAAACTTCATGCTGTATACTATATAATATATGATCAGCACCATACCCCTCTTTCACAAAAGATGCCATGTCAGCAACGGATACAGAGTACTTTGACTACATAATCGTCGGGGGTGGAACGGCAGGCTGTGCTCTGGCGGCAACGCTGGCCGCCTCCTCAAAGGTACTGGTTTTGGAGAGGGGAGGCCTTCCGTACAACAACCCCAACGTAACGCACGTAACGGGTTTTCTTGGGTCGGTGTTGGACACTTCCCCAACATCAGCCGCACAACAATTTGTGTCCACGGACGGCGTTCCCAACCTCCGGGCCCGCATTCTGGGTGGTGAGTCCGCCATCAACGGGGGGTTCTATTCGAGGGCGAGCAGAGAGTACGTGGAGGAGGTGGGGTGGGACCCGCTGCTAGTGAAGGAGTCGCATGAGTGGGTGGAGAAGAAGGTGGTGTTTCGACCACTGCTGTTTGAGTGGGAAGCGGCGGTGAGGGAGGCATTGGTGGAAGCCGGGGTGTTGCCGGACAATGGATTCTCGTATGAGCATTTGCAGGGGACTAAGATTGGGGGTTTCTATTTTTGATGAGAATGGGTATAGGCATACTGCTGCTGACCTCTTGGAGTATGCGGATCCAACCAAGATTTCTGTTTATTTGCATGCATCTGTTCATCAAATCTTGTTTCAAACTTTACCCAGGTATGATCAAATATATATATAATACTATGAACCTTAGCTTTTGTGTGAGATAGTGATACTAAAAATAATTTGGGAATGACAGTTTCAATATTTTGAAAGTGCTAGATGGGTCTTAATTTTTGTTAACTATATATAGTTTGTGAAATGTCTCATTGTCAGGTTGGGTCATAATCAATCATATAATTAGTTTTAGTGTTACAGTTTTTCATTTTACGTATTAGTTCCTATATATATTTTTAAAAAGTTGTCTCAAATTGTTAAAAACTGCATGAAACAATGTTGTTTTTGTAATGATTTGGGACCAAGGATGCAAATGGCTCCTCCCAAGACCGTCTAGGCGCTTGGCCACCCTCAACGGCCGACGTCAAGTCCAAATCGACAGAGAAAAACGGTCAGGGTATTCTCCTAGGCGGCCTTGGCCCTGCCTAAGCAGTCTTGGCGGCCATAAGGAATAGGCGGAAATGGCGGCCACAGAGGAGAAGTAGACGGAGGTTTATTAAAAAAAAAATTAAAGACAAATGTGATCATGTGAATAATAAATATTAAATAAAATAAGATAATTAAAACTTAAAAGCTTAAATAAACTAAAAGAAGAGAAAAGAGAAAATAAAAAAAAAATAGATCGTGACTTCGTGAGAAAGTTAAACAACAATTGTCTTTAGATGTTCCTCTTAGTTGAACTACTTATTAATTTTTTCGTACGATATATTTTGTTATTTTAGTATTCATTTAGAAGTTGACAATGTCATTTTGTGATAGTTTTTATCATTTAATTGACTTGTTGTATTTTGTAAAAAATACATTTGGCTATTAATTATATTTTAAATTTATAATTTATTGTTTAATATATATTTTTATTAATATATGTTTAGAAAATATTAAAAAAATTAAAAAAACATTAGCCCCGCTTAGGCCTCTTTGACGCTTGGCCGTACTCGACCGCCGGACGACTGCCAAGCGCCATTTGCACTCTTGTTTGGGACTAAAAAATTATACAATTTGTGAAACGAGTACCGGCCGGTATATGATTAGAAAGACGTCAGTCATGCATTTTCGACAATTAGGAACTAAATTGACTTAATTTGAATACACATGGAAGTAAATCCAAAAGGTGAATAATTGTGTTACTCAGAGGGGATTTGTTTTATTATAATACTTTCAAGTATGCAAATTTTTATGGGACGGAGGTAGTAAACTTTTATGGGACAGGGTAGTAATTTATAAGAACGAGTTACGTGGTGCATATCTATGGTACATAATTATAATATCGGGTCAAAACGATATAAATCTTGCTATGTATAACTTTTTCTTTTCTTTTTTTATTACTATCAAAGAATCTTTCGGGAGTGTCAAATTAGAGAAGTTCAAAGGTTATTTGACTAATTAACTCTACCATTTTATGTACTTGTGAGGAAGACTTTTTAGTCTATATGTACATATTTTTCTAAAAGTATCACAATTTTGTATTGAATTTGCACCCACACCTTAAAAAGGGTAAGATTCTTAAATTTACATATCGGATTCAACTAACTTTTTTACTTTGTACATAATATTTTGCGAAATTAATCCTAAAAACACTTTTTTTTTTATTTTATTCCATTTTTTTCTTAATGTACATGTTTCTCCCTTGCAAGTTGATATGAAACTGAGGAAGTATATAATAAAATATATATAAATAGATGTGTTTATTCCACAAATTAATTGATTATATACAAGTTCTACGTGTATTGCAATTTTGCAGGGAAAAACCCCAAGGCTCTTGGGGTTGTGTTTAGTGACTCGAAAAAGAATAACTCTCAGCTGGTGCACTAGGTAGCCCCCAGTTATTAATGTTAAGTGGTGTTGGACCGGCCCATGATCTAAAGGCCCACGGCATAAAAGTCATACTGGACCAGCCAACGGTGGGCCAGGGTATGTCTGATAACCCAATGAATGGAGTCATAATACCTTCCCCTAGGCCTGTTGAGGCCACTCTCCTCAAGGTAGTCGGTATAAAAAACAACATTGGGTGCTACATTGAACAAGTATATGGACACTATGTGTCAGGTCTTATTACTGGCAACAATCAAAGCCTTATTCAATCAATAATGATCATGGAAAAGGTGGCCCGACCCTTTTCCACCGGGTATTTGGAGCTCCAGAGCAATGACCCGGATGAGAATCCGAGAGTGACGTTCAACTACTTTAAGGACCCGAGGGACCTTGAGAGGTGTGTGAAGGGCATGGAGGTCATCAGGAGAGTGGTCGAGTCGAATGCCTTGTCTGCATATCGATACCCCTTCACCACCTTCGAATCACTCATGGAGTTGATGTTGGAGCTTTTAATTAGAAATCGTGAGAGATCAAAGCACGATTCATTGGAGCAGCTTTGTGCAGGCACTATGATGACCATGTGGCATTACCACGGAGGGTGTCAAGTGGGTCGGGTCGTGGATTCGGATTATAGAGTGATGGGTGTGGAGTCGTTGCGCGTGATTAATGATGGTTCAACCTTTTATGACTCCCCCGGAACTAATCCTCAGGCCACCGTCATGATGCTAGGAAGGTAATAGTGTATAGTTATATATGCATGGTAATAAAATACTATTCACCGGCTTCACTTTTAATTATCTATCTATGCTTTATATGCAGGTATATGGGACAGAAAATTCTGCAGCATTGAAAATAACATTGATCTTCATTATATTGCTCCCTCGGTTCTGTGAGTATTTGCAATTCTGGAATTTTACGTTCTTGAAAAATTATGTATTTTTTGGATAAAATAATGAAATATGAATAATATGTATAATAGCGTGAGTGCATATGCAAAAAAAAAAAATTTAATAGTAAAATTATACGAGATATTTGAATAAGAAAAGTGTACAAATTCTTATGAAATTGAGGGAATAGTTAATAAGGATTGAATAAATTCTATGTATATATGTAGATTCATTTCTTTTGTGTTCTCGTCGAATATTCTTTGCCAAATTTCTCAAATACACTTGGTACATATAAGTTGGGATTGATTATATTGAAAAATATAAAAAAAAAATTAATTGAAGAATCAGGAAAAAAATCGGATCCATGAACAAGTACGTAACTTCACGAGACTGACAGTGACGCCGCCAAGCACCAGTACATCAACCGGCAACTTTCGTGGACTGCAGAGGTGAATTTACTCCTTTGCCCTTCTTCGGATCAGCAACTTTGCCGGCCGCCTCATGCTTATTAACATAGCAGAGCAGGCGAGGTTCGGGCAGAGTGTGTCGGGGCAGAGGAAGTTGAACGGGCAGAAAACAAATTGACATCCACATGCTTGATTTTGATTGAGAAAAAAAAAGGAGGAGTTTCTGAGATTAAATACTGAGAGAAAGTTTAAGAACTTCTTTTTTATTACTTTTGTTGCTGAGAAAACTTGTGGGAAAAGATAGGGTTATTTATAGTGGGGATTTGTCCATTTAGATACGTACGTATCTATCTATTTTTACACGATTTGTTAATATCATAATATTTTAAACTGTGATTTCACAAGTAATGAATGTCTATAATGATAAATTAATGTATGTGTTAATATTAATTTAAAAAATAAAACTGGATATAGTACGTAGCCGTTGCTGGAGGGAGTATATATTGGACACATTATATTATCTTAATTTTTTTAAGTTTAGTGTGTATATACATTTTGTTTATATTTATCCTGAATCTTAATTGTATATACATATATATACTTAGTATTATATTTGGAAATTTTGCGGTACTAAATGCATAAAAAATATTATATGTTTTTTATTATTTAATTAATATTCTTATAAATATAATACTCAATTATAATATAATTATTCATTTGATTTTATTTAATTTTTTTATTGACTTGATAAAATATTATACAAATTAAATTTAAATATTAATTAAATAAGTAAAATAAAAAATAACTTATCTACTAGATCCAAATAGTAATCATTTAAAATTGAAATATGTTTTATAATAAAAAAACTTCTGATTTATCATGTTTATAGAAATTGAAATATCTTAGGGTAAAATTTAATATATATATATATATATATATATATATATGACTTAATTTGTCATATTTGAAAAAAAATCAAGAAATATTTAAGATTTATTTTGCTATATTTAAAGATAATCAAAAAATTTGAATTATAAGTTTTTATTATTATATAAGTATATTAAAAGAAAATTAAGAACATAATATTTTATAAAATTATTTCATTACTATTAACAAATAAAAATATATTATAAAATTTAGCCACTCTTAAAATGATAATAACAAAAGTGAATTAGATAAATAAAATCAAGACAATATATTTCATAAGATTTATTTGTTATAATTGAAGAAAATTAAAAAATAGTAAGATTTAGAATCTCATGATAATAACAGAAGATGATTAGATCTAAAAAGATCATCCTGTGTTATTATAATTTGTAAATATTAATAAAAAATTATTATTAGATTTTTTAATAATATAAACACATTAGTAAGTATGAAATGTGATGATTAGATCCACATAAAATATTCATCTATGAATGATTTTAACATATTAAAACTAATGTGATACATAAATAATAATGAAAAATATAAAGAAAATCAAGAACATAATATATTACTCCCTCCGGCCCGTAGGAATTTGCACCCTACGGAACGGCACATTTTTTAAGGAAAAAGTGTTTTATATATAAAGTAGTGGCATATGGGTAAATATGTGTATAGGTTTGTGAGTGTGCACGTAATATCAATGTTTCCTTTTATAGTAGTGTGCAAATTTGTGTGGGACGTCCAAATAAGGAAAGTGTGCAAATTTCTGTGGGACAGAGGGAGTATTTGATTATTTTGTTATGATTTTAAAAAAATAATAAATATATTATTAAAAATTAAAAAACATAATATTTTACGAGATTTATTTTGTTATGATTAAAAAAATAAAAAATATATCATAGAATTTAATCAATCTTTCAATGATAATAACAAAAGATGACCAGATAAATAAAATTAAGACATAATATTCCATAAAAGTTATTTTATTTTAGACACACATGATAATAACAAAACGAATCAGCAGATAATTAATGAAGAATGACCATATGGTATTATTATATTTTTCTTATAACACGATCGTTTTTATATTCTAAAAGTTAACTTTTTATATATAATAATATTATACTTTTGATCTATAAAAAATAAATTAAATAAATAAAAAATATGTACACATGTCATTAGATCTGTACTTATTAATAAAAATAATAATATTTTTGTTAAGAATTACTTTCACAAGATTTATTATTTTTATTAAAACTTTATCATTTTTTAAAATTTATTATTTTTATTAATAAATTACAAGTCTCATTTAATGAGACAATTTCATATAAATATATTTCATAATGAAAACGATATTTGTATATACAGAATAGGAGCAAGATTTAAAAGTTATAAAAATTTAATACCAAACATTTAATATATAAATTTCAACAAATTTAATATTTATGATAAACTTACATAAAATATACTATTTTTTAGTTTGTTGACAAAATTATCGATATTTTTCAATTTTTTTATATTTTAACGATATTAATTAGGTTCAATTTATAAAAAAAAAAATCGATATTGACCTTGCAGATCGATATTTACTAAATTTTTTGTGAATATTATGAAAATATTGTTTCCACCGACCACGCAAATAATGAATACACTGTGAATATATAGAGAAAGTACGAAATATTTTCATCCTTGAATTGAAGCGAGTACTTGATAACAAAAGGAAAGAATCTAAAGAATATCCAAGAAATAAAAATTGACTGAAAAGAGATTAATAGAATGAAAAAGAAAAAAGAAAAAAATTAATTGAAGAATCAGGAAAAGGAAATCGGATCCATGAACAAATCCGTAACTTGACGAGACTGAAGTGAAGCCGCCAAGCTCCAGTGCATCAACCGGCAACTTTCGTGGACTGCGTAGATGAATTTACTCCTTTGCCCTTCTTCGGATCATCAACTTTGCCGGCGGTCACCGCCAAGTTATGCTTAATAACAGAAGCAGGCGCCCCGCGGGCGAGATTCCGGCCGAGTGTCTCGGGGCAGAGGAAGTTGAACGGGCAAAAAACAAACATCCACATACTTGATTTTGATTGAGGAAATAAAAAAGGAAGGAAATTCTGAGATTAAATAATTGAGAGAAAGTTGAAGAACTTCTTTTTTATTACTTTTGTTGCTAAGAAAGCTTGTTGGGGGGAAAAAAGATAGGGTTATTTATAGTGGGGGTTTGTACATTTAGATACGTATCGATATTTACGTGTTTTGTTACAATTTTTTCAATTTGATCAAATCTAAGTCAAACTTATTTTTAAGAAAAAAAATTGTGATATATAGGATGTTTCGTCACGTGGGACGGTAAAAAAAAATGGTTATAGGATTATAATAAAATGTGACGATATTTTTTAGAAAAGTGATAATCACTTTAATAAAAATAATACTATTTTTTTAAAAAGTTAGTGATAGGTTTATATTAAAATATGAGAATTTTTTTTTAGAAAAGTGATAGTCTCTTTTAACAAAAATATTATTTTCTTCGTCCATTAGTATGTATACTTTCTTTATTCGTCCGTTCATCAAAAGTATGCATATTCTTTTTATAGAAACCATCATTTTATTATCACTCTCATAAATAATTATTTTATTTATAAATGAATGCTGCAGTACACTCAAAATATTTTGTTTTATCTTTTTTTTTTCGTGCTCAGCACAAAGTGTATACTTTCACAGAATGGATGAAGTATCATTTTTTGTTAAAATTTTATCACTTTTAAAAAATGATAATTTTTTAATTAATAAGTAACACATTTTATACTGGTCTTATGTTATGAGATGTTCTCACACAAAACTTTTTCCATTTAAAAAATACTATTCTCATTAATTATCAATTTTTAAACAAAACAAACAAAAAGGAATAGGTATGTGAAACTTGTTTATACATCAAACTTATGTCATTAAATGAATATATTAATAAATTTAGATATATTTATTGATATCTTAATATTCTATCCTGCGATTTCAATTCGCAGGTGTAATGTATTAATGAATGTCTATAATAATATGAATAAATGCATGCATTAATTAGTATTAATTTTAAAAAAATAAAAGTTGATATAATAGGTGAAGGGAGTGTATTAGATGACAAAAACTTGTATGTACTTGATTTCACGGTGAACTCGGATATTTAATTATCACTATCATGTGTATACACTATCACTGTTATCTATATTCATTATCATTGTTATTCATTTATATTATCACTATTAAAAAAATATTTTTTTTATAACAGTGATAGTTATTACACATAACAGTGATACGAGTTCACAAGAGACCTACTCGTATTAGACGCATTATATTATCTTAATTTTTTAAAGTTTAGTGTGTATATATATTTTGTTTATATTTATCTTGAATCTTAATTGATATAGACATGTATATATATAGAGGTATATACTCGCGAATTTTGCAGTATAAAATAAAAATTATATATAAGAGAAAAATTATATAATTATTGTTATTTAATTAATATTTTTTTATAAATATAATACTCAATTATAAGGTAATCAATTTTTATTTGATTTATTTAATTTTTTATTGATTTGATAAATATATACAAATTAAATATAAAATTACTTAAATAAGTCAAATAAAAAATAACTTATCTCCTAGAAATAGTAATGATTTAGAATTGGAATATATTTTATAACAAAAGACTTCTGATTTATCATGTTTATAGAATTGAAATTAGGGTAAAAAATTAAAAAAAATATATTAGTTTGGCATATTTGAAAAAAAAATCAATAAATAAGACTTATTTTGTTATATTTATAGATAATCAAGAAAAAATTGAATTACAAAATGTTTATTATTATATAAATATGTAAAAGAAAATCAAGGATATAATATTTTATAAAATTATTTTATTACAATTAATATAGATATATATATTATATAAGATTTAGTCACTCTTAAAATGATAATAACAAAAGAAGATTATATAAATTAAATCAAGACATAATATTTTATAAGATTTATTTTGTTATAATTAAAGAAAATTGAAAAATATAGTATAAGATTTAGTCACTCGTGAAAATAACAAAAGATGGTCTGGAAAAATCATCTTGTGTTATTATAATTTGCAAATACTAATAAAATAAAATATTATTTGATTAATATAAACACATTAATAAGTATGAAATCTGATGACTAGATTCACATAAAATATTCATCTACGTACTACGAATGACTTAAATATATTAGAAATAATATGATGCATAAATAATAATAATAAATATGACTAAGTAAATGATTTACGAAAATAATAAAGATATTGAGATTAATTAAAAAACAATTAAATTGAAATTAAGAAAAAAAAAATATTATTCAATACATTAAAAAAGTTGATATTAAAGTAAAAATAATTGTAACCCAAAAATAATATTGGACCATCTATGAGGCCCAAGTTTCCCATTTCCCGCTCGAATCACAAAAGTTTATGGCCCAGGTCATTGACATTAGCCTTTTCGGATAATACACTACCCTCGAATATATTTGATTTTTTTTTTTTTAATTTTTATAAATTTTCAGCAAAAAAATTCGAATATCTTTTTATTTTTACACTATATATGAAAAAAAATATCAAAATTTTATTTTAAAAAAATTATCAAACAAAAATAGTGTATTTCCTAAAAAAACTAATATATTCATCCAGGTACTATATTTCTCAAAAATACTGCTGCCAATAACTTGGGCCAAAGTTTATTAATATCTAGCAAGTTAGGCCTAAATCATAAAGGTTTGAACTATATACCCCTCCAATATTATAAGATACACCTATTTTATTATTTTATTATTTTATTTTTTTAATATTATCCCTTTCAACTTATCAACTCCACCTTCCTCCCTTTTCCCTTTTCTCAACCGCACACCAATTTTCCTAATTCCTGCTATCAATCTATAAGTCATAATTTTACAATCACTACCAATATATATTTTTTATTCTGTAATGTCGAAAAATGAATTGATGGAAGGCAGGGGCAAATAATAAAAATGTATTTAATAATTATTTTTTTATAGATGCATTAAAATTAATGTATGTTTACTTTATTTATTTTTTAAATAAAAATAAGTAAAATAGATATTTTTTTTATAAAAATAGGTAAAATAGATATTTCGGTCCCAATCATAAACCGGCTCAATTTGTCTCACAACCTAATAACGCGGCCCAAAGTGCCTTTTCAAAGGGAAATGGCACATTTTTGCAAATTAGGAAGGAATTCCACATGAGTCTTTCTTCCATGAAATAACGCAGGTACACTGCTGAAGCTTTTCCATCGACTGCTAAGAATCAAAGATCAAACTAAAACAATTATTGGGCAAGAAAAGGAGAGAAATAATCAACTGAGAATCCAAAAAATACCAATCCATTTAAGTGAAATTAAAAATATGCCAATGTTAAATGCATCTAACCGAAAAAATTAAAGATAAATATTACAATATACTGATATACATATATATGAATAGTTACAAAATATGAACACATGTAATAATACACTATTCGTAAAAAAGAACTAAAAAAACCTATATTATAAAAAGAGTCAAAATGTGGAGCATACACTTGAAAAAGATGCTGACAAATTTGTCAATGGCAGGGTTATTGCCTTTTTTTTATTTTCATTTATTTTTATTTTTTTAATCTTTTGAATTTTGCATTCAAATTTAAATTTATTTATTTTTTTTACAAAACTTGTTTTTACTCCTGTCCATTTTGATTATTAATTTTTTTAATTATTATTTAAATTAATTTATTTTGTTTTTTTCAGAAATTCTACTGATTACTTATTTAATAACTTTAGTTGGTAGACCGTAGACACATATGCAGCTTTTAATTTATATATATATATATATATATATATATATATATATATATATTTATCTTCTGCATATATGCATCTTTTTTAATTTTAAATAATAGTACACTCTTTTTGCATATTATCAGATTTTTTTGAATATAAGACACAAAATTATGCATATAAGTACCAAAAAAAATTAGATGAGCACTGGAAAATTAGAATACCAATATTGGAGGAATTTGATAATAAAGATTAATTATGTGGCTAATTAGGTGTTGAATTCCTCCCAACATACACACACCTGGGCACACACATAATTTCCTTATAAATATATATATATATAGAGTATATTTTGTTTTTGGTTATTGATTCAATACAATTTTGGTTCTTATGAATCTGTTTAGGTTTAAGGATACTGTTAAGAACAGTATAACCCTGGAATATGATATTCCTGAGAATTTGGATCTATTAAATAGATGGACTATACCAAAAATTGAACCTAAAACGGTTTATAAATTAGGAGCTTTTGAAAAGCTAGGTTTTAAACAGATTATTAAAACCACTGAATCTTCAATACCTCTTCATGAAGAATAAATGGTTATCAAATTACTTAGTAAAAATGATATTTTACCTTTTAAAAGAACACATAAATTTCTGCATATTGGATGTGTTCAAGTTGTCTTTAGGCCTCTTACTTTAAAAGGTTTACCAGAAAGTTTTCTTGCTACTCTTAGGGATGGCAGAAACCTTAACTGGAAACA
>JAPKLY010003936.1:0-16557 GCA_026898435.1 Prunella vulgaris
TCCGTTACACACAATTTTTTGTCATATAATTAATTTTATGAAAATGTCTGTGTAACATCTTTGTTCTTGTTTATTAGACTAAGAAAGTGTGTGTAAATGAAGATCTCTGAGGAAATACGCACAAGGTGAGAATTTAATATATTGAGTTAAAATATTAATGAAAATGTGAGCATTTAATGTTAGGTGAGCATTTAATGTTGGAGATTGAGATGACTTTTTTCTCCACCATGAGAGTGAGGTTGTAAAGAGCTCAGACTCACTTTTTCTCGTATATAGTGTAGGCGCCAAACACCAAAGTTGACAAATTACAAAGATATATTTTTACAAAGAACTCTATGCCAATTTCACTAATACTATACGTTTACCCGCTGTTAAAAAAGTTAAAAATCCGCTATTGTATATGATGATATTAAAGAGGGCTCTAAAAGACAGCGGTTCAAAACTGCTATTATATGTTTCTTTAATAACAGTTTTTGACCACAGTCGAAGAAGGTTTGATTCACGCTTCATTATATCACAACCATATGTTCTCCTTTTATAGGTGCAAGATCACAGTTGATTATATTCTTAGTCTTGTATGCACCAAGTGCACCGTGCAACTCAAGTTTATTTTTAAAAAGTTATACAAAATACTACTAAAAAGTCATACATATTATTCCTGAAAAGTATATCTTTAATGGTGTTAACTTTTCAGTAATAAGTTGTATAACTTTACAGTAATAAATAGTGTAACTGTTTAAAAATGCACTTGAGTTGCACGGTGCACCTGGTGCACAAGAGACTTACTCTTCTAATTAATATCAAAATAGAAGTTGATAATGACAAGTAGGTAAGAGAATAAATGAAACATAATACACTTAATTTTAAATGCGAAAAATCTAGTGCGCTCTTCCTATGGCTGGCCCACCAAATACCAAAAGATTAACTCTAGAGGGCAACACCCATTGTTTTCTTACAACTATATAAAGCTCACAAATCTTGCCCTAAACTCAGAATACACACACATGGAGAACGGCGTCGGAGCTCCAGATGTAGCAAGGCCTCGGTAGAGGAGGGGGTCGACGCCATTCTGAGGCATCCGGATAATAAAGTCCTCTGACAAGTATGGGGCGGAGAAAATCATGCCCAGAGAGAAGGAGAGTATGGCTGGGCACATTTGGGACACACCCTATCCAGTTATACGCCGCCGAGTTCTCCTGACTCGGAGGAGTTGTCTACTGAGGCGCCGACGGCGCCATCGACTGATCAGATAAATTTAAATGTTCTGCTTCTACAACATTGATTGATTGGAGGGGGTGTTTACATGTACATCAGTTTGTTGTTTTAGATTAAGTGGTTTTTTTCTTTGTATTTTGCATTTTTTTCATAGAAAAAATAAAATTTTATTTGCAAAGTTAGACAATTTTTTTTGCACAACAAGTCAATTAAAATTTGCACGATAATCTATCTTTTTGGGCGCAACAAGTCAAATTATTTTTGTGAACAATAAGACAGTTTGGTTTGCACAACAAGTTAATCTAACTTTGTACAGTAAAATAAATAATTAGGCACGATAAGACAAATAAGTTTATAACAACAAATTAAATTTGGTTTGCACAACAAACTAAAAACTCTACACAACAGACAGGAAATCATTTACACAACAGGCCAAACTTAATAGCACAAAGAGCCAAATTACAAAGCAAAATTATAAATTTACAATTTTTCATTAGCACAATGTATATTTTCATATTTGAAAAACTCTATTTATTTTGAATTCAAATTAAATTGTACAAACGAAAAAATACACTATGCACATAAGGTAAATTACCTTTACACAGAAAGGAAACACACTTTGCACAATCATTGTATCCAGTTCTTCATTACAGATCAAAAAACAAAAACTTCATTCAAGAGATTGGGCCACATAATGCACACATATAGGGAATAAGTGAGTAAAATAAGTACACTTAAATGTTATAAACCCATTATTTTGAGGTACATTTTTCTCAGATTTCAAAAAAAATATTTTGAACAAATATACTAACTACTTTGCACAGAGTGAGATGTACATTTGACCAACCATACTAATTTCTTTGTAATTATTAATTAAATAGAATAAATAAGAAAAGGGTAGAAAAGACCAAGATAATAATGGCCTATGAAAAGTCCATAACAATTTAGGCCCAATATTGTATATATGAATCCCACATATAAGATTCATTAGAAATAAAATTGAACAATAGGATTAATATTCTGAAACAACATTAATATAAAATTAGAGGGGCTCACCATCAATACATTTTTGTACGGACACAGATCTTAATTTGCGTACAAAAATAATTTTTTGAACAAACATATTAACTTATTTGCACAGAGTGAGATGGATATTTCGGCATAGAAAAGTAATACTTGAAAGGTACATGTTTCTCAGAATTCATCAAATAATTTTTGAACAAATAAACTAATTTATTTACACAGAGTGAGATGTACGTTTGAAAAATATACCCAATTTTTTGCAACTATTTGTTCAATACAGTGAATTAAAAAAGACGAAGATAATAATGGCCCTATGAAACTATTAATTAGGCACAATAGTTATGAATGTGATAGTGAATTTACTACTGAAATTTGGGCCCAATATAGTATATATATGAATCCCACATATAACCCTCATGAAAAATAAAATGGAATAGTAGAATTAATATTCTGCACAACAGTGTTGACGTTTTTGCACATAATAACACTAGTGATTTGCACAGATTATGTAACGGGTGTATTGCAGTAATATCAGTATATAAGGCCAAAGGAAATATAACCGTTGGAACATTGTACAGTCTATGTAAGCAAAAGAATATAGTCGTTGGAATAAATTACCTGGTATAAAACCAATAGATAGATGATTTCATACACATCATAAAACTTCAACTTCTACAAAACTATAATCAATATACATTCTATTTGTCAAAGAAAAAAAACGTCTAACTGTAGCTACGCCGCATCGAAGGCCACCTATCCAAGTTACTCTTAATCTTTTTGCAATATATGTCACTCTCCGACCACAATTAAGGTATCATCGACACATGTCAATCAGGGAAGCTTGTATTACAATTGCGACATACATATGCCCGTTGATTGGTATTTCATGTCGAATGATCCGAATGAAGTTTCAAGTGTCAGGAGGGAATACGTGTTGGTCCCTTAAGTGGTCAAGGTCTAGAGGGGGGTGGGTAGGTGAATAGACCTTGAAAAACAAAAACAAGTTTTCAAACTTTTTCATAAATGAATTTTAGAACCTTACAGTAGCCTTTTTATAAGTTTAAAAACAAGGAGTCTACAAGAAGTTTTGGACCACAAAGGTTACGGTTGTGGACTAGAGAAGTCTACAGCTACAGAGTTAGAAAAACTGGCAAATAAAATAATCAACTTGTAGACAATATCAGAGGGGTTCTCACACTTAAGAGTGTATTGAGAAACCTCTAATGTGCAACAGAAATAATTGTAAGTGTAAATGAAAAACAATGTGAACTTAACAAACTTAACTGCTAAGTGACTTATGGAAGTCTACAGCCGTTTAGTTCAGTACCTGTGAAAAACACAAAGTTTTATGCACTAAGTTAAAATGAATGATGAATGTAAAAACAAAGCAAATATGAAATACAGAAATTAAATAAACGACATAAATAAATAAAGCAAGAAAAGAACATGATTTATAGTGGTTCAGAGTCTATGAATAAGACCTCCTGCATCTACTGTTACATCATTCAGGTGCCAAATTCGCTAAGAACAGATCACAAAGATCAATACAAGTATTTCCCCCTCAGTACCATTCACCATTCCTAAATAATAAACATACACAATAACATCATTCTTAAAACATAAACAATCACAACATCACCATTCACCATTCCTAAATAATAAACATACACAACAACACCATTCCTAAAACATAAACATACACAACAGTACTGTTGGTCCCGAAACGAGTATAAATCAGTGTATGGGGGAATACACCGATGTCAGATTTTCCCGAAATCTCAGGAAAATGCTCTTTTAGACTTAGTCAGGAAGCTCCTGAAGTATTATATTAAACTGACGGTCCTCAGGAGCAGCATGGACGGATCAACAATGAATCAGATAGGCTAAGTCAGAGTTGTGTTCTCAGAAGCTCAGTAGAGATAACAATCCTACTGACCGCTCAGTTGGGCTACTATCTCAGTAAGCTCAGTTTAGTGCGGAATGTGAGCCCTTAAGTTTTTACTCGTTTTAATGCTGAAAACTTATCAGTTTGCTTAGTGAAAACGTGGTTAAGGCTGGTGCACAGTTTGAAAATCAGGACAAGGTCAGTCCAGATGGTTTTCCAAAATAATGCAAGTACGCTTCAGTTTAATATATATGACAATTATGATCCTGAGCAAACAGTAAATCAGCACACAAGGGTCTTTTTAACGTGGTTCGGAGATAACCAACTCCTACGTCCACGACCTAATTGAACAGGAAGCTATCCTCAAAACCCTGAGGATAGGTACTTGATTTTTACGTGCCAAGGGACACGAGTAGCCAACTTCCTCTCTTAGGAACTGACCCCTGGGCGTTTTACAAGTCCCAGTCCTTCCTACCAACCAACTCACAACCTGAGGGGTTTGGTATTCACATTTTCCAACTATTGTGTATTGATCCCTCTAACAAATCAGTTCTAAGGATGGGATCAATACTCTAAGAAAATATACAGAGGAGATTCCTACTACAACACTAGGGAAATTTAAGTTTTAGAGTGTTGTTCAAAGTATGCTTTGAGTGCTTGGAATCTTGAGAGTTTCTCTTGAAACTTTTCCATTAGCCTTGAATGGGAGCAAGGCCTTCTGTATTTATAGGAGGGTTTGAAATAGATCAGTTGGAGGAGATCCGTTTCAAACCCTTCTATTTTAGGTAGGTGCATGTATTGGTTGTCCTTGTATGACAGAGACCATACCTAGTATGGCAAAGTTTCTGATCCGCCTCCTGCACCTCTGAGAAGCATTAAATGTGCTCAGTCTTCGTGTCGCCTTCTTACTGGTTGTTTGTCTAACGGCTAGTTTGTCGGCATTGGCTTTACTGATCCTCGTACATTTATAACTCTGAGTTTCTCGTTCTTTACTCAGCATAAATGTTTGTCTTTTGTTGGAGACTCTGACATTCTTTCTGCTTCTTCAGACTTCCACTTGCACGTGTAACCTTTGGGTCTCAGGACTTACAAATATCAGGTTAACTGATACTAGGCCCAAGTCAGGACTTATGAACATCTGAGGGACATTCAGCCTGATCAAGGCTACATTGTGCCTTCACTGATAGAGACTTCTCTGAGCATGCTTAGTCTACTCAGTTCTGTCAGGACCAGTTGTCTTCTTCAGGATGGTTCTTCGCAGCTTCAGGACTCTTTCTAGGTTTTTCAGGTTCAGCTTCAGGTTGATCATCTTCAGGACGATCAAACCTTCAGGGTTGGAGAACCTCAGACTTTAGACTTTAAGGACGTCTCCATCAGTCTTTACTTCTCAGTACGTTCCCCCTGAACTGAATACCTGTGAATAGAAAAATCTATTCTAACCTATCTATCCTGAAACTAACATCGAACTATACTTAGGCAAATTTATCAAGGGGTTTTGGGATCTAATCAAAACACTCAGATTGTCCCAACAATTTCCCCCTTTTTGATGATGCCAAAACCCTTAGAAAAATCCTACCATCTAAACAAGTTACTGATACTATCAGTATTCAGTTCAGGAACCTATATCAGGTCCTTAGTTCTATAAGATGGAAACAGGAAAGGGTTAGTACAGTTCTTGATAAAGAGCAGAAATATAAATCAGGAGTCAATGAGATGTTGTCTCAGGAATATAAATACTTTCATTGATATATTGGTTAAGTACAAGGTGTCCTGAAACTATTACAAAAGTTCTTCCTGAAACATAGATCCTGACAAACTATTCTAATCTTCATCATACCACCTTGCCAATGAGATCCCATACTTCTTCAGGACTCTCAACTTGACTTCATGATACTGATCAGTATTATTCAGAGCTCCAGTTCTCTTTGCAATCGTTGCAATCTCATTTCTGATCAGGTCCATGTTGAGGTGGTTGTTGATGCCAAGGGTTGGAGGAGGATAGGTGATGTGCTCAGGTGCCTTGATCTAAAATCCGGCTCTGTCAGCATGTCTATCAATTTCAGCCCAGAGATTAGTATGGTGCAAGGCCATCCACTCAGCAAAGATGGTGTTCTTGTCCTTGCCTTCGGATGTCTTCAGCCAGTTCCCTTTGACGTAGTACAATTTTCACAAACTCCTTCTTGATCAGGACCCATGCCTCGTTCATTTCAGGAGGTACGAAGTTGTCCACGTACTCGTACACAATGGGACCAGCATCCTGAGGATCAATCACCTTTCTTTTTGACGCAGCAACTTACTTCTTTTTCCCGGCTTCAGGGGCAGGCTTCTTCGGATCAGTCTTCTCCTTCAGCACCACCATTTGCCCATTCACCAGGGAATCTTTGTGCCTCGAGCTCATCCATCAGGTCTTCCACCGAGACATCAATTTTTCATTTCTGACCCTCAGCATCAGGGGAGTCCTTGTCCTCATCGACCTTCTTCTTTATATCCTGAATTAGGATCCCCTGCGATGCTTGCTGATCAGTCACCACCTTCAAATCCTTAGCCACCTGCTCATTGGCCTCAGCTCTGATCAGGCTATTAGAGAGATGGTTATCAAACTCCTTCCGCATTGCAGCAATTTCCTCCTTCTTTGCTGAGCTCTCAGTAAGCATGGTGTTTAGAGCCTTTTTCAATGAGTCATCAGAAGCTCTTTTGACTCTCCTTCCACTTAGTCACTAAAATATCATCTCCTTTGCCTGCTTTCTCCCGAGCCACTGACCTGACCTGGGCCTCCTGCCCCTTCAGTGCCTCATCAATCAGTGCCTTTATCCTATCGTCTTGGCCACTGAGAGATGAGTCTATCATCGTTTGAACCTGGTCAGTAGTGATGCCGGTGGATCATTATTGTTCAAGGCTCAGGAATCTATCAACAGCTTCCTTCCTAGCCTTGTTGATTAGGGTCATAATTACATATTTTAGCACTCATTTCTATTTGCTTTTAGTGATATTATGTTCATATTTGACCCTATTATGTGATACTTTGTGTATTTAACCCTTTTTGGCTAGGAAGTTGTGATTGTAGGTGAAACGAAGCAAAATGAGGAAGAAATGAGCAAGATCGAGAAAAGTCCAAAATTCTGGAGTTGATAAAAATGGAGAAATTTCTATCCTATATTGAAGAGCTTGAAGAGAGGGACACAACGCAAAAAGAATCGAGTCAATCGGAGTTCTAGAGCTCAAGATATGACAAAAACAAGGAAGTCACGCATCGATCGAGACTAAGGCCTCGGACGACACGGACTCCTTCCTCGAAAGACAGGCCTCGCACGACCAACATCTCTGGATCGACAGGCATTTGTCGAGTGAGCATGTCGATCAAGCCTGGTCGACAGTTGCTCAGCTCTTGGACGACAAGAGGGCTTTCTGTCGAGCAAGCTGTCGCCCGAGTGGTCGACAGCTGCACAGTTCTTGGGCGACAGCAGCTCAGTTTTCTCGGATTTTCAGGGCTATTTTCGTATTTTCGCTCATTTTAATGAAGGTCATCTTAGTCAATGATCCAAGGGCACTATATATACTTCCATCTCAGTTTTTCTAAAGGACTTTTAATCATTTTTCTTAGATTCATATTCTCTCACTAGATTAGGAGAAGTTAGAGGTAGTTTCCAAGTGGTGTTCTTAGATTTCTATTTACGATTTCGACGATTACTTGTGATCTACCATTTGGATCGACGATCAGTTTTCTCCTGCATTCTTAGCATAGCTTAAGCTACATTTCTACTGATTGATTTTTAATTTCTATTGTCGGATCATTTTCTAGCTTCTAGAGGTAATCTTGTATATTTTCAATTCCAATTGTAATAGGTAAATTCTTGAATACTTTGTATAATTCCTGCATACTGATGATTGCTATTGCTTCTATTTCTTTTATGTTTACAAAATTAGCCATGGGCTAATCCCTTTGTGTGTTGGTGTATGACTCCTATGGAGTAGTATGGTCATTATGTTGATCTTTTGATTGCTATGAATTGTTGTATGATCAATTCTCTAAATTGATGGATTGTATGAATGCCTTGCATGTTTAGTTAATCATAAGGGCAATTAGGAGATAGTCTCAATGAGAATTGACCTATTTTCCTAAATCTTCTTGTACTAGGCCAAATGCATGCAAAGTGTTTGATTAAATTCCTAATATAGTGAGAGCTAAACTTAGTGAATAGGAGGAACAATTAGAGGCTTTAATGTGTTATTAGGGAGACCTCTTGCATGTTAGAGTGGCGTACCAATTGATTGTACACAATTCCATGGCATGATAAAGTGATACCTCACCATATGAAACATAGGATAGTACACTAGCACATAACTCTCACATTTGCTCACTTTGTGAATCAAGGTGATAGGTAGTTTACTAGTTTGACGCACTTGTAGACGATAGATACCTTATCCCCTTTACTTGCTTTGTGTTTTTGAATTAAGAACAATGATCTTACGTTACAATCCTCCATCTCCCTGTGTACGATATAATTAAAACTTGGTCAAGCTTGCCACAACAATAACCATTGTGTACACTTGCACGTAGACACCTTTTGGCTAAACACTTGTTCAACTCAGCAGTGAGGTTTTTAATTTTCTCACACTGACGATCGAGCTTCGCTAGAATAGTCTTCCCCATCAGTGACACTCCCACTGTAATTGTTCTGGGTTTCTTTTTCTTGGCAGGTTTGGATTTGGTGGGAACTGAGATCGGGACCTCTCCAGTAGCCTCAGCAGTCCCGGTCCCTGGGAATGCTTCATCGGCCGGTGCACCTCCTCCCGAGGTCGCACCTTCAGCAGTTGGAACCAGGGCAAGGGCCTGAGGGTTAGGATTTTTTGTCCTGACAACCCTGAGAAAATCTTCCTTATTGACCACTTGGGCATATGATCGGAGCCCAAACCTGTCCAGAATAATTTGCTCATGATCCAGAAGAGCTTCCTCCCCAATAGCCTTTATCATGGCAGCTACCTCAGGCACCGATGCCTTCCTCATCATAACCAGGACCCTGAGCCGGATTACCTCCTCACTATAGGATTCTTCCAAGTCTGGAACATGTTGAGTGACAAACCGGATGGCCTGAGATCTGGCATCCATCTCAAAAGGAGTTATCTTGGGTGGTGAAGACTCTTCCTGAGCATCGTCCGGGTGATCAGATTCGGATTCAGCATCATCGGAAACAGTCCACTTCCTGCCCTTGTTCTTCTCCACATCCTCATCATGGAGCTCCTCCTCCTGAGTCTCCATACCCTTCTCTTCCTCTTTCTCTTCCCCACCATCTGAACTACCATGTCCCTCCCGGACAACTACTTCCTCTTCACATTCGTGCTCCTCCTGAGCAGCCACAGACTGTTCAGCCTGAACGTCTTTACTAAGGACCTCCACAACCTTCATCACCGGGTCCTCCTGAACCAGCTCTTGAACATGTGCAACCTGTTCCCCCTCAATCTGAGCCACCTACTCCTGAGGTGCCGACTCAGTGCCAGAAGCAGCAGCAGTCTCGGATGAGGGAATATCAGCGGGTGCCACGGAGGAAAATGGCATTGCCAAGGTGGCAGTAGAATCTGGCCTCTGATCAGGGCGATCAGATTCAGTTTCCGAGTCATGAAGCACAGTCGGCTTCTCCCCGATCACAATTCCCTTTACTTTCACCCTCTTCGGTCCTGACTTCACCGGCTCCTCCTAAGCCTTTGAACTTGCTGCCTTTCCCTTTCCTTTTCCCCTTGTCACCTTCTTGACTTCAGTGTCAAGCATTCTCTTAATAGTGTCAGCAGAGTCCTTGAAGTGGATGTGTTTGTCCTTGAAATCCTCACATCCATCTCTATCAACATCTCCAAGAAAGCTTTGAAGCATTACTGACAACCTCGATCCGAAATGAGGATTCTTGTCCAGCACAATCCTGTCACCATCCATCCTGACCTTCTTTGACTCCTGGACGAGCTTCTGAAGGAAGAATTCCTCCCAGTCAATCTGAGCATTGTCCACTACAGCAGCCAAGCCCCTAAACTTGGGCTGACTGATCTGCTCCATGCCTCCCATGAAGCCCATTATGCTCTGGACAACAACTTCGAATAACTTCTTGTTCATTGTGCTGAAGATTTCCTGGGGGGTGATCAAAAACTCGTTCATGCATTTCTGTTCCTCTCCAACCTTGTAGGAAGTCAGATCAGCCAACTGGGTGTCCTCAGTGGAATGAGGCAGATTGTAGGTCTTTATGATGAGATCCCTGGCCTGGATCCTCTCAATGAAATGCTGAACCACATTCTTCCCGTTCTTCTCCACGGAGCGCCTGAGTGGAATCACTGATTCCCACTCATCGTCAGCATTCATCTTTAAATTCATGTAGAAGGCGATAATCTGATGGGGGCAGACCTTGGCTGGCTTCTTTGTGACGAAATCTAGGAGCCCAGCCTGATTAATGGCTCCATATACCTGATGAAGCTCCTTGATGGTGGATCGATGAGTGAAATCCACCAACCACTCATAAGACACCTTCGATTCAACCTCGGAGATGGCAGCATGAAACCTCCTACTGTCTTCAAGAGATTGAGCAGTAGAAGAAGTCATGGATGCAGAGATTGCAAGAGAAATAGATTGCAGAAAATTTGGGGTTAAGAAAATATGAGTGCGCAAATTGTGAAATGTGCACATGACTTCCTTTTATACCCAAAAGTTTCAGTTTTAATGGACGGATTTATTAAAAGCCTTTTGAAATTCAACGGATTAGATGAAGGGGTATATCCAGAATAAAACTTTACCAAATTCAGTTTTCAAAGTTAATAATTCAAACTTTATGGAAAATTGTTCCCACCCACACTTGCATTTAATGCGTGTCAGAGGAATGTTTGAAATAAATACGCATTTTGCATTAAATAAAAACTGAAAATAAATGAATGGCTGGGATGAGAGTTAAAAACCCTGTGATTGATGTGATGTCAGACATGGTCAGAAATGATGCAAGTAAGCCATAATTAAAACAATGGTTCAATAATACATACCAGTCAGTCAGATATAGAAACCTGACTGATACCTCTGAGTCTGATCAGGGTGACAAGCCCTGAGCTCTGTGTCCTGAACCTAGCCCTATTCTGATCCTGAAGATCCAAATCTGATGTCTATTCTCCCCTGAAAGCCATCCATCTCTGCAACCTGATCCTGAGTTAGTCATTCCTCCTGACCACTTGTTCAATCCTGAACAGAGGTTCATACTGAACCATCTACTCCTGGGTCAAGAAGTCCTAACTCTACTGACAGCTTAACAAACCTGGTTTCAGGCAAAACCTTAGTCAGGATGGCAGCTCTCTACTTGTTAGTAGGGATCCTCTCCATCCTTATATCCTTTTTCTCAACATGATCTCTTATGAAGTGATGCTTGATGTCTACATGCTTACACCTTGTGTGTAAGACTGAGTTTTGGGATATGGCAATGACACTATTGTTGTCACAATAAATTGGGACTTCAGTGGCCTCAACTTGGTAGTCTCTCAGTTGTTGCTTCAACCAAAGGATCTGGGAGCAACAACTGCCTGCCGCCATATATTCAGCCTCAGTAGTAGACGTTGCAACACTGGTTTGCTTCTTAGAGAACCAAGAGATCAGTTTACTCCCTAGAAACTGACATGTGCATGTGGTTGATTTCCTATTAATCCGACAGCCTCCATAATCAGCATCAGAATAGCCTGTCAGTTCTAGGTTGTCATCAGAGGGATACCAAAGTACTAAATTGACAGTACCTTTCAGGTATTTCAGTATTTTTTTGGCACTCTCTAGATGACTCTTCTTCGGATCAGACTGATACCTTGCACAAACTCCAACTGCATAAGTGATGTCAGGACAACTTGCAGTCAGGTACAATAAGGATCCAATCAGTGCCCTATATTCAGTCTGATTCACTGAGGTCCTCTCCTTGTCAGGATTCAGCTTCTCATTTGTGTTCATGGGAATACGTGAGACTTTGCTGGTCTGAACTCCAAACTTCTGAATCAAGTCCCTTGCATACTTGGACTGATTTATGAAGATTCTGGATTCAGTTTGCCTGACCTGAAGACCTAGAAAGAAGTTAATCTCTCCCATCATTGACATCTCAAATTTCCCAGTCAACAGCTTTGAGAATTTCTCACAAAGCTTCAGGTTGGGTGATCCAAATATTATGTCATCCACATAAATCTGAACCAAGAGAATGTCCTCCCCTTCGGATATCCTGAAGAGTGTCCTGTCCACTGTTCATTTCACGAACTCATGGTCTATCAGGAACTGGGAAAGTGTATCATACCAACCTCTCGGAGCTTGCTTCAGGCCATAAAGAGCTTTCTTTAGGTGATAGACCTTGTCACCAACTTCAAACCCTGGAGGTTGCTCAACATAAACCTCCTCGTTCAATACACCATTCAGAAAAGCACTCTTCACGTCCATCTGATACACCTTGAACTTCTTAAATGTTGCATATGCCAAAAACAGCCTGATTGCTTACAATCTTCCAACTGGGGCAAAGGTCTCATCATAGTCGATCCCTTCGGCCTGAGAGTAACCCTTAGCTACCAGTCTGGCCTTGTTCCTGACAACAACATTCTTCTCATCCCTCTTGTTCTTGAAGACCCACTTGGTGCCAATAACATGTTGACGCCTAGGTCTCTCAACTAATTCCCAAACCTGATTCCGCTCAAACTGATTGAGCTCATCCTGCATGGCTAGGATCCAGTTGGGGTCAGTAAGAGCTTCTTCTATGTTCTTAGGTTCCTGATCACTCAGGAAGCATCAAAACATAGCACTCTCGCCATGGAACAACCTTGTCCTGACCCCCTCATTGATATCACCAATGATATCAGCCAATGAGTGATCATCTAGCCACCGCCTCCTGCTGACGGTTGCACTGGGAGCTGCTGATGTTCCCTCACCTGATTCTGAAATATTAGTCTCGACAATAACAGGGAAAGAAGCGGAACGAGCAAGAACAGGGGACACTGAGTCATTCCCTGAGGGTTGGCCAATATCAGGGACATTGGTTCCCCATACCTAGTTGGACTCAGTAACTGTCTCAGGTGCAGAAGCATCATCACCGACAGTACGTACCTCAGGTTGAGTCTGTGCCTCCGTCTGAGACTCAACATTCTCCGAGGCTGCGGTATGCTGAGGGTTGGCCTGAGGTCCGTACTGATCATCATCATCATCATCCCATCCTTTGGGAGCATTCACCAATTTGATCTTGAACTCAGGATTCTTCAGGCTCAGTCTTGTTACCCTCTTGGTAACCCCCTCAGTGTCAGGACTCGGAACCTATTTTTTACGTGCTGATGCAGTCTCATCAAATACAACAGGAGGTGTTTTCTCCACAGAAAGGGTCCGACAGTTATACACTCTAAAGGCTTTGCTGACTGAGGAGTATCCTAAGAAAACTCCCTCATCAGACTTGCTATCAAAGGCTTTAAGCTGGTCTCACTACAGGAAATCACACATTCCGTGACGAAATTTTGTGTGACGACACAAAATTCGTCACATTATGTTACCTACAAGTGACAAATTTAATTTTAGTCACCAAAAAGTGAGAATTCGTGACGAATATTATTTTTGTCGCCACTGGAGTTTTTTCTCGTCACTAATTCGAAATTTTCATGACAAAAATAAGAAATTCATCACAATAAACTATGGTGACGATATTCATAATATTTAGTGACAATATTCAACGTCATGAAAAATAGTATTTTTGTGACAACTATACGTTTTGTCATTAATATTACTGGCTGCTTTTTCACACGGCTAGTTCTTGATGCGACTTCGTGCTTCCTCGTACATTTAAGACTCTGAGTTTCTCGTACTTTACTCAGGTCAAATATTTGTCATATCCGGAGTTGATGACATTCCTTTTGTCCTAAGAAGTTAACATAAATGCTAACTCTCCATTGCGTTTGTAACCTTTTCTATAAGGACTTACAAGTATCAGTTAGAGTGATACTTAGCCCAATTAATCAGGTTACATTCGCCCTCACTGAGTGAGTCCTGACCTGTGAATGCTTAGTGTACTCAGTAAAAATATTGTTAGTGGAAATCTTCAGGATGACTTCTCTTCAGCTTCAGGACAATCTTCAGGTTCTTCTGGATCAGCTTAAGGTAAGTTGTCTTCAGGACAAACTTAGACCTTCAGGATTGTATGCCTTTCAGACTTCAGATCTTTGGAACATCTCCATCAATCTTCACTCTTCAGTGCGTTCCCCCTGAACTGAATACCTGTAAATAGAAAATCTATTCTAAACTGACTATCCCGAATTCTATCATGCTAACAAACTATACTTACGCAAATTCATAAAGGGCTTTTGGGATCTGAATCAAAACACTCAGATTGTAAGGTAAAATTTGTTACTACATCTTAAAAAATAATGATATTTATAAAAATCAATAATTGTTTATGAAAAACTAATATTTTTCTTAAAGTAACACACATATTGATCTTACATTGTATTAAAAATGTTTGTTTCTACAAAAACAAATTAAGATATGTAAAAAAACAAAATTTGTTCTTAGAGTAGTACACATTTGACATTACAGTAACATAGATTTACACATACAGTATCACCAACTGGGAGCGAAAATTCTAGAATTTGAAAATTGCCCAAATCTGACCCGACCCATTCAAGATCCATGAATTTTGTTACTTTGACACTGTTGACCTGCGAGTTTTTAAAATTTTCCTTTTTTAGCATCATATTGCACGGTGCAATATTGCATAGAAGACCAACTCTTTCTTATATATTTATCACTACCTTTCAAATAAATATATTTAGGGTAAAACCCACCCCTCTCTCTTTCTCTCTCTCTCTCACTCTCTCTCAAATCGCCATCGCCGATCTCCGCTGGTCTCGCAAAATCGCCCGTCGCCGGCGGCCCCATTTCTCAAAAGTCGTCCCCATGCCCCATCGTTGCCCCCATGGCCCCATATCTCAGAAATCATCTTCCCCAGGCCCCATCGTCATCCCCAGGCCCATCGTCGCCGATGGTGAGCCGTGCCTCGCGAAACCAACACTCTTCACCCCCTATCCTCGCGAAATTGGCAATCCCCAGGCCTGAAGAAGTCGCCACGGCCACCGGGAAGACACCATGACGGCCTCTACTCTCTCAACGCAGCGTAGCCTTCACTAGATCCATGCTTTTTTTATTATCAGGTTTTTGAGATTTTCAAAATTTTATATCTCAGGCTTTTGGGAAAATTTTAAAAATTGTTATTCGATTTTGTTGTTAATTTATTTTTTGGGATTTTTTTTCTTTCGATTTTATAAAGTTTCTTTTTGGGATTTTTTTTCAAGTTTTAATTAATTTTTTGGGGGTTTGTTTTTTTTTTTTTTAGAAAAATGTTTCTCAGGTTTTTATCTTTTTGGAATTTTTTGGGATTTTTGTTAATCAGTTTTGTTGTTAATCGATTTTTTTATTTGTAAGGTTTTAATTGTTGGTCGTTGAAATTAAGGTTGTATTGAAATTTTGTTAATAAACTGAAACAAACTAACTAAAAAAATTTAAAAAGATAAGTCAACTTATGCTTTTTTTTAAAATTGAAACAACCTAACTAAGAAAATTAAAAAACTGACGTTTCAATTTGAAATTTTAAACAAAAAAATATTCAAAAATATGTTAATTTTGAGTGACAACCAGCCACTTTTTAAATAATTTAATTTAAAATTATAATTGAAAAAGTTAATGTATCCATTTGAAATAAAGTGAATGCATTAAATGAAGGGGACCCATAATCATTAAAAAAATGTTCCTTTGGATAATAAAATGACCTTATTGGTAATATGAGATTTTTGGTATTCTTCCTTTTGTAAATATATTATTATAAGTGGTCTCATTTGGTAATTAATCCATATATTTATGGCTACTTTACACATAGAGTTCCTTGCAACTGGATGCGAGAGGGAATGAGCTCTAATTCCGATGACATTGCCGAAAAATCAAGAAATTAGTTTTATGTATACCTAATTAAATGGTTTTTTTGGCAAGACCAAATTAAATGTATGTGAGAATAAGTTTTACTGTGATATTTGTTCTGAGTGTCAGTTGTTTTTCATAAAATGTTAGTTGAAGAGTATTAGTTGTTTAATTAAAGATATTTTTAGTTTTTCATATTATATAATCTTTATTTAGTTATAATCACCTGTATTACATAAAAAATTATGAGTCACTAAAATAAAACTATAATGATTTTAATTTTTAATGACAAAAGAGTGTAATTGTGAAATTTTTAATAGTAATTTTTTGTGCACTTGTTTTACACATTTTAATTTTTATTTATTCAGAAAAATTACCGAATAAAAAAGTTAATTTCTAGAAAACTGGTGAAGAGAACATAAATCAAGTGAAGGGAATGAATGGTATTATAATAGATTTGTGCGTCCGTTACACACAATTTTTTGTCATATAATTAATTTTATGAAAATGT
>JAPKLY010003937.1:0-16549 GCA_026898435.1 Prunella vulgaris
AATGAATTAATACTTAAGGAAACACTAATCTTAAAGGACTAATACTAAGCAACCAATTTAGAAATACTAAGGCATAACAACTTAAAGGACTAAACTTTTACTCACACAAAATCACGCCTAAAATAATTAAAGGGCTAAAAGCTGCTGCCTATGCGGGGTGTTACATATGTTGTCGCTGAAAATGGTGGAGGGAACGCCTGTAAGGGATCACGTTCTCAAAATGATGGGCTACCTCAACAAGTTAGAGGTACTTGGAGCGGAATATGATGCGGAAATGCAAGTTGATTTCGTTCTCCATTCTCTACCGAAAAGCTTTGAGCACTTCCAGTTGAACTATATGATGAATAATCAAGAGTTCACGTTGGCACAACTCTTGCAAGCTTTGGTATCGGCTGAGACTCTCATGGGACACCAAACTCAAGTATTTATGGCAAGCGGTCCGACTTCTTCCGCGCTGAAAGGTGGGAAGAAGAAGAAGAAGACCAAAGGCCCGAACCAAGCTAAGGGTAAGGAAACTAATGAGGGAGGGGTCAAGAAATCTACCAAAGGTAAGTGTTTTAACTGCGGTGAGAAAGGACATTGGAGGACGGCCTGTCCCAAGCCAAAGAAGGCCGGGAAGAAGGGTAATTCTCATGCACTTGTTGTTGAAACTTGTTTAGCGGCGTATGCTTCCCATTCGTGATCATGTATGTTTCACTTTACAGGAGCCACTGATCATGTATGTTTCACTTTACAGGGGTTCCAAAAAACCCGGCAACTTAGTGCGAATGAGATCCTCATCACATTGGGCAATGCTACGAGGGTTGCGGCTATCGCAGTGGGAGACGTGCACCTATTTTTTGAAGATAGAGTTTTAGTATTAAAGGATGTTCTTTATGTTCCCAGTTTTAGGAAGAATTTATTTTTAGTTTCTAAATTGTACGTTGATGGATACTCAGTTTCTTTTAATAATATGGTTGTTATTTTTCGAAACGATGAGTTCATCTATTCGGGAACATTGGTGAATAATGTTTATACTATTAAAAGTGCACACCACACACAAAATGCTTCTTATAACACATCGACCGTTTCTAAGAAAAGAAAATTTTCTTCAACCGTGAACGAAACACTTCTATGGCATCTAAGACTTTGTCATATTAATCTAAAGAGAATTCAAAGGTTGGTGGTGGATGGCTCGTTGGAGTCTCTCCATGTTGAGCCATTTCAAACATGTGAATCTTGTTTAGAGGGGAAAATGACCAAGAAGAACTTAGGGGCCAAGGGGAATAGAGTTAGTGGAGTGTTGGAAATCGTTCACACTGACGTATGTGGGCCAATGTCGGTTCAAGCTAGAGGAGTTTTTGAGTATTTCATAACTTTTACAGATGATTACTCAAGATATGGGTACATTTACCTTATGCAGCGCAAATCGGAAACCTTTGATAAATTCAAAGAGTTCAAAGCCAAGGCCGAGAAACATAGGGGAAAGAGTATCAAGTTCCTACGATCAGATCGTGGGGGCGAATACCTCAGCAATGAATTTTTGTCCTACTTGTCAAGTGAAGGGATTGTATCCCAATTGACCGCACCCGGCACCACTCAACAAAATGGGGTTGCGGAACAAAGAAATAGAACTCTTTTAGAAATGATCAGATCCAGGATGAGTTATTCGGAGTTACCCAAGTCATTTTGGGGCTATGCCTTGGAAACAGCTGCTCACATTCTAAACTTTTTTCCATCCAAATCGGTTCCTAAAACTCCCATAGAATTATGGACCGGGCGTAAGCCTAGTTTGAGACACATAAGGATTTGGGGGTGTCCGGCATATGTGTTGGACAAGGAAGCCGGAAAATTGGATCCATGTTCGGAATTGAGGTTGTTTGTAGGATACCCTAGAGGAACGAAAGGGAGTATGTTCTATAGTCCCAAGGACCAAAGAATCGTAATTAGTACGCATTCTAAGTTCTTGGAAGAATACTATGTGAACAATAGAAAGCCCAAAAGTGAGATTACCTTAGATGAAATAAGAGGGCATAATCCTATACCAAAGGTACAAGTTGATGTACCACTCGACACACCAACACAACCAGAGCCTCGTCGTAGTGGGAGGGTTGTGAGACAATCCGAGAGATTCATGTTCGTGGGAGAGTCATCTGACTTGGTCCCCGGGGAAAATGAATTAGACCCATGGACATACGACGAAGCACTCCAAGACAAGGATGCAGATTCTTGGCAAACAGCAATAAAAGCCGAGATGGGGTCTGTGCAAATGGATGTCAAGATAGCTTTCCTTAATGGAAGTCTTGAAGAAGAAATCTATATGTATCAACCCGAAGGCTTTATTGAAAAAGGTCAAGAGCACCTTGTATGCAAGCTTAAGAGGTGTATCTATGAACTTAAGCAAGCATCGCGAGCTTGGAATCACGGTTTTGATCAAAGTGAATTTGAGAGTTGTGTGTACAAGAAGTGTGTCGGAACTGCCGTGGTATTCTTGATACTATACGTAGACGACATTTTGCTCATTGGAAACAATGTGGCGGTGTTATCAGACGTGAGGGTATGGTTGTCAAATCAGTTTGATATGAAGGACTTAGGGGAAGACGGTCATGTCTTAGGGATCAAGATTACTCGAGATCGCAAGAAAAGAATGATCGGCTTATCGCAAACTTCATACATAGATATTGTTTTGAAACAATTTAGCATGCAGAATTTCAAGAAAGGTTTTGTACCTTTTAGACATGGAATTCATCTATCAAAAGAGATGTGTCCGAAGACACAAGAAGAGATAGATTGCATGAAAGGCATCCCATATGCTTCGGCAGTTGGAAGCCTCATGTATGCTATGCTATGTACGAGACCGGATATCTGCTTTGCCGTAGGCATGGTAGCACGATATCAAAGTAACCCCGGGAAAGAGCATTGGACGGCTGTTAAAAACATTCTGAAATATCTCAAGCGAACTCGAGATAGAATGTTAGTTTATCAGTCAGATAGTCTAATCCCCGTTGGTTATTCAGACTTGGAATTCCAATCAGATATAAATTCCATATAGATCTACCTTGGGTAATGTGTTTCATTATTGGAAGGAGCCATGATATGGTGAAGTGTGCATCACTGATTCTACCATGGAAGCCGGATAAGTAACTGCTTATGGAGTAGTGAAGGAATCGGTTTGGCTCAAGATCTTCTAAGTGGACTTGGATAAAATTCTGAATTTGTCTAGCATTGTAATGCTAGGGCAGTTGCAAATTCAAGGGAACCAAGAGTCCACAAGGCCAACAAACACATTTAAGGATATATGATCTTAGACGAGAAATCGTTAAGAGAGGAGATGAAGATATGGCAAATATCGCATCGGAAAATGACCTAGTTAATCCTCTCACAAAGTGTCTGCCTCTATGTACATTCGAGAGACATGTGGGAGGAATGGGAGTCAAGTGTATTGCCAATCTGCTTTGAGTATAAGTGGGAGAAATTATTAGGACAAGTGTAGCACATAGATATGCTGTAGTATACTTAAAAGCAGACTTTGAGTATAAGTGGGAGATTGTTACGGTTATACTAGAAAGTATGCTTTTACTTTGTATAACTAAAACTGAATCTTTGAGCTTTATCTGAAATAAATCTTTTATCAATGTGCTTTAGATAAATATGAATGTTATTTATTTATTGCAATCCGTTCATATAATAGTACAAGTTACACTATAGATAAATGTGGTTATCCCCAGATAACTCACAGCAAGATCACATTATCAGTTTCTTGTAACAAGTACTAAATTCACAATCTAGATGGGATTTGAACACCCCATTGGTAAACGGTTGATGTGTATATCCCAGATTGGCTTATCTTGACCAAGGGATTGCACTAGTGCATGATGATGCATTGAGGAGGACCTATAGAGAGGTAATTCTTCCGTACTGATTTATGGGATGAAGAATTAGACCTCAGTGGTCGTTTATTTCTAATCCTCTGTCCCTTAAATAGGATTGTGTGTGATCCGTGCGTGGCACTTTAATTTGTTATGGGTAGAGAGTCAATAAGACTCAATACTTTGCATCTTGGGTGACGCCATTGAGAACATGACAGTTGCTAAGATTTAATACTGAGGAACGTGTGCTTGGAGAGTCTTGCATGATTAGTCCCCTTGGTGGGCTCTAAACGTTCGTCATACTAAATCTTGCAAGTGGAATTTGTTTCCGGTATGATGATAAAGAAGAGCTGTCCTTACTCCAAGGTTAAAATGTTAAATTAATTAAAGCATTCAGTGGCTTGCTTAATTAACGGACAAGAGAATCTTAAACACGGGAAATAATGCCCGGGAGCCATATGATTGTAATATGAATTAAGATGGATAGTGCAACATTAATCCTATAGTGGAGTGAGATAAATGTTAATGGGTTGAATGACATTGGGCTCAATGTTAGAATTCAAGGCCCATTAGGAGGTTCAATCTTAATTCTCCTAAAGGCCCCTCAAGTAGCCCAATTAAATGTCCAACAATTGACAAGGTGTTTAAAATAAAAGAAATAATTTTGGGGCCCAAATGATTGAGTTTTTTGAAAATTATATATATATTAATATATGAGAGATTTTATGGAAAATAGATATGTATCTTGAATACAAGAATATCTAATAAAATCAAGATCTCATGGAATTAAATATATATCTTTTTTTTCGAAAATTATATGATTGAGAATATCAAGAATTGAATATTTGATATTCAAGATTATCAAGATTAGAATATTTGATATTCATGATAATCAAGATTTGAAATATCAGATATTCAAGATCTTTCATTCTCACTATAAATATGAGATGATACAAGACTTCATATTCATTCTTGTGAGAGGGTAATTTTCGAAAATTACCGATGAGTTAGGCAACAAAATTAAATTCTTCCTTGTGTTGTGATTATTCGTGTGGCCTCCCACCGGGTGCACGAATAAAGACAAGGGAATACTTGAGAAGGCTTTTGGGTTTATCAAATTGAGGGTCTCAAGAAGGACGCCTTCAAGTTCATTGTTGATACTTCGGCTATAGAGGATCTCAAAGGACGCCTTTGATCTCAACAGCCTTGCGAAAGCAGCTCAACCAAATAACGCCTTTTGTCTTAGAAACTGCCTTTTCTCCAAGAGGTATAATTCACTAAATCCCTTAGTTCCGCATGTTTAGGGCTTTACGTGATATTATATGTTCATATGTTTTGCATGCAAAGCCTGTTGTTGGGTATACAATTATTTGATTTAATTATATTTAAATCATGATATTAATTGTAGGCTTAAATTTATATTTAGCGTAAATCCCAAATAGATCCACGTTTAATTCCCCAACAGGAGTTGGTTATCTCCGAACCACATTAAAAAGACCCTTGTGTGCTGATTTACATTCGTGTTCAGGAACATAATGGTCATTCATATTAAACTGAGCCTACTGCATTGTTTTGATATTCGGGCTGAATCAATCATCCTGAGTTTTAATATTGTGCACCAGCCTTAACCACCAATTTACTAAGCAAACTCAGAGAAAAGTTTTGAGAAGCTAAAACGAGTAGAAACTAAGGGCTCACATTCCGCACGTACTCTAGCTTACTGAGATAGTAGTCCAACTGACTTGCTTCTGAGCAGTCAGTAGGTTTGTTATCTCTACTGAGCTTCCGAGCACTTTACTCACACTCAGCCTATCTGCCTCCATTACTGACTTGTCCCTGCTGCCCCTGCGGACTATCAGTTTTGCTGAGTGACATCAGGATCTTCCTGACTGAGCGTGTAAGAGTATTTTTCTGAGTCTTCAGAAAATCTGACATCAGTGTATTCCCCCCATACACTGATTTAACTCGTTTCGGGACCAACAAATGGTATCAGAGCAGTGGTTCAAAAGACCACTGACTTTGTTTACCAACAGTTTTTTAGGAGAAACTTTTGGTGGTCAACTGAACAGATCTATTTCTGAAAACTTGCATTCATGGCATCTGGTTCTAAACGCCTCGAAAGCAGTCTTCCTGAATTCTCTATTGATAATTATGATTATTGGAAATTCAGGGTCCTTGCACATCTCTACTCCATCCATGGTCAGATGCCCTAGGTGATTGAGCATGGTCCGATCAGATTTTTGAGGAATCATCAGACCACCTGGTCCGTAGCTGGCAATGTCCCAGTTCCAGCTGCCGGAGATGAGCCTGTGGAGAGGTCCTAGCTTACATCTGATTAGATTAAGCAAGTCGGACTGGATAATGTTACGAAGAACATTATACTCCACACTGTTTCTTACGAGAACTCGGTTAGGCTCATGCATCTGACTACTGCGAAGGAGATCTGGGATGCACTGAAGGAGATGAGTGAGGGCTCAGAGAAGATCAAGAAGAACAAGAGAGATCTTGCTATCAGGAAGTTTGAGGCCTTCCAGATGTTGGAAGGAGAATCCATCGATCAGATGGAAGCTCGATTCATTAAGATGATGAACGAGCTAGCAACCCTTGGGAAGGACTTTCCCAAGAGGGAGGTGTCGTCCAAAATCCTAAACTATCTCCCTGAAAGATGGGACACAGGAGTGATCTTGTTGAAGAACACTCAGGACCTCACAAACATTCCTTACTCTCACTTATTCTCAGAGTTAAAGGCTCTGGAATTCGACCTCGATAAGAGGAAGAAGAAGGGTGCTGTCAGTGAGGAGGTGAGTGAGGAGAAGACACCTGAAAAGGAAAAGAGCGTGGCTCTTAAAGCTACTCCTGAGCCTGAGGCTGAGGCTGGATCTGGCTCGAAATCACTCAGAGATATGAGCAAGGATGAGCTAGCCCTGGAGTACAGCCTGATGGCACGACGATTCGAGAACCTGAACTCTCGTGATCGCAGGTATTCCAGCCCCAGAAGATCGAGCCCCCAGAGGGAAGAGAGGAGGGGCTCAGATTCCAGGAGAGAAAGAGAGGAGCCTGAGCGGCGCAAAGATGAGAAGAGGAGAGATGATGCTGATCCTAGAAGATCTAGCTCCAAGCCTGAAAGATCATCATGGAGCCGGAGGAAATCATTAGATAAAAGGTACACTGACAGAAAGCTCAGGGCATCAGACAAGAGAGCTATACTTGCTGAGGATTCCTCAGATTCTGATGGCCCAGGACGCCGGTCCCCTGAACTCTTCTCCGATGAGGAGTATGATGATCTCTGCCTGATGGCAGATGATGAGATATGTTCTTCTGCCTCTTCTCCGGATCACGCACCTGAGCTTAGCTCAGATTCAGCAAGGGACCTCGACCTTCAGCTCGCTTTAGAGCAATTGATGGTTGACTTTTCAAGGCTGCAGAAGACTCATATTCACACAGTGGATGTGAATGCACAACTGAGTGGGGAGAATGATCGGCTAACTGAGTCTCTCAGAGTGAGGGATACTGAGGAAGCACTGAGGTTAGTAAACCTCCAGGAAGAGTTGCTTCATGCCCGGAATAGGCATGATGAAACTCCAGTGGCGGTTGAAAGATTCAATGCTATAATCAGCTCGCTGATTGAGACTCGTGACACTGATCAGTTCCTTGCTCAGGAACAGCAGATGATTGAGCAAATTACTCTGAGAGGGATGTTCGAAACTGAGTGGCAAGCTCGCCTTAATGCTGAGCAAACCGCTTGGGATCTTGAGCTGATCTCAAAAGAGAATGCTCTTCAAAAACTGGTGCTTCAGTACACCACTGAGCTTGAGGCCCTGAAAAGAGAAAATGTGCGCATTGAGGAAAAGCTGAAGAAGTTACACACATCTTCACAAGTGGTTGATGAGTTAACAATTTTCTCTCAGCTGACCGATGGTGCCTAAGCTGGGTTAGCCTATGATGCCTCTAAAGACCCAAAAGGCAAGAAGAAGAGAGGTGCTTCACGAAGCAACTCCCAGAAAAAGTTTGTCCCTGCCCAAACTGAGGACAAGAGCTCAAGTATTGCTCGTCAGGATAAAGGCAAAGGGAAGGAGAAAGTGCTTGAACCTGTCAGGCAAAGAACTGAGGAATCTAGGCCAAAACCTAAGGGAAAGGCCCAGGCTTCTCATCCTGAGCCGAGGAAGAAGAACCAAGGAAACTTCAAGGCTCAGCCTAGGAATTCTCAGGCCCGAAGGAATTCTGCTCCAAGCACTTCTCAGGCTCAGCCTCAAAGTGTTCAGGGTAGATGGAACTCAGGTCGGAGGGAACCTCAGGCAAGGCCGAGGACTACTGAGGTCCAAAAGCCTCAGACAGGGCACAGGGCCCATCAGGAGCGTCCTAATCCTTAGGGGAGAAGGACAAATCAAATGGCCATGAAAGGCAACAGAGACCTGACTCCGATAACACTCAGGCCAGACCTAAAGTGCCTAGAGGTCAGGCCCGAGCTGCTCCTTCTCAGGACAGACCTCAGCCCAACGCACCCAGGCCTAGGAGGAATAGGAGGCCCGCCCCAGGAATCAATCCAGGGCTCCTAAGACTCAGGCTGACACACATACACCTTAAACTTCCCAGGCACAAAGGAAGAAGAGGACAGTGTATGTTGATGTTTCAGGGAGACAGGTTTACACTTCTGATGCCATCAAAATTGTTAAACAAATCTGGATCCCGAAGGGTATGGCTGACACTGTAGGACCCAATACGGGATGGGTACCTGAGACCTGATTCTTTTCTGGTCGCTGCGGGCTACAAGAAGAAGAAGGAGGATCTGATGAAGGACTGGTACTTGGACTCAGGATGTTCCAGGCACATGACCGGATTTTGTGTTCTCCTTCAGGACTAAGTAGCTCAGGAAGGCCCGCAGGTAACCTTTGGTGATAACTCTAAAGGTTTCACTAGAGGATTCAGTACCCTTGTTGTTGGTTCTGTTAAAGTGCTTAATGTATCCTATGTTGAGGGTCTTAGGCATAACCTGCTTTCGGTCAGTCAGTTCTGTGACCGAGGATATAGCGTAGAGTTTACATCTAACCTATGTCTTGTGAAGGACAAATCTACACTGCAGGTTCTGATTACAGGAGTCAGGAGGGGAAATGTATATTTTGCAGACTTTAAGAGCAGCTCTCCTGAAACCTGTTTGGTCGCTAAGAGCTCATCTGAGCTTAGTTGGCTTTGGCATAAATGCCTGAGTTAGTTAAACTTCAAGATTATTAATAAAATCTCTCAATTTTCTCTTGTAGAGGGTCTACCTAATGAAGTTTTTAGCAAAGAACATGTGTGCAGGAGCATGTCAGGAAGGCAAGCAAACCAAAGCTTCATTCAAGGAGAAAGATGCCTTCTCAACTGACAGAGTGCTTCAGCTCCTGCACATGGATCTCTTTGGTCCAATTACTCCTGTCAGCATGAATGGTAGGAAATATACCCTTGTTGTTGTTGATGATTATTCCAGGTACACATGGGTTATTTTCTTACTGAACAAGAAGGAGACTCCGGTCAAGCTTCCTGAGTTACTCAAGAAATTGAGTACTGAACAGGGTCAGCATCGTCAGGATCAGATCAGATCGGGGAACTGAGTTTATTAACTCAATTATAACTAATTTTTGTACTGACCATGGTATTGCTCATGAGACATCTGCAGCCAGGACCCCTCAGCAGAATGGGGTAGATGAGAGAAGGAATCAGACCCTGAAGAAAGCTGCCACGACCATGTTAGCTGAATCAGGACTGCCCAAGAAGTACTGGGCTGAAGCAATCAACACTGCTTGCTACATTCAGAACCGATCTATGCTGAACAAACAACATGCTCAGACACCTTATGAAACTTGGAATAAAAGGAAGCCTCGCATCTCCTATTTCCATATTTTTGGGTGTAAGTGTTTCATCCTGAACAATGGGAAAGACCAGCTTAAAGCCTTTGATAGCAAGTCTGATGAGGGAGTTTTCTTAGGATACTCCTCAGTCAGCAAAGCTTTCAGGGTGTATAACTGTGGGACCCTTTGTATGGAAAAAACACATCATGTTGTGTTTGATGGACTGCATCAGTGAGTAGAAAATAGGTTCTGAGTCCTAACACTGAGGGGGTTACCAAAAGGGTAACAAGACTGAGCCTGAAGAATCCTGAATTCAAGATCAAACTTGTGAGTGCCCCCAAGGGATGGGATGATGACGATGATCAGGATGGACCTCAGGTCAACCCTCAGCAAACCCAAGCCTCGAAGAATGTTGAGTCTCAGACGGAGGCACAGACTCAACTTGAGGTACGTACTGTCGGTGATGATGTTTCTGCACCTGAGACAGTTACTGATTCCAACTCTGTAGGGGGACACAGTGTCCCTGATATTGTACAACCCTCAGGAAATTACTCAGTATCCCCTGTTCTTGCTCGTTCTGCTTCTTTACCTGTTATTGTCGAGACTAACATTTCAGGATCAGGCGAGGGAACTTCAGCAGCTCCCAGTTCAGCCGTCAGCAGGAGGCGGTGGCTAGATGATCACTCATTGGCTGACATCATTGGTGATGTCAATGAGGGGGTTAGGATAAGGCTGTCCTTTGGTGAGAGTGCTATGTTCTGCTATTTCCTGAGTTATCAGGAACCTAAGAGGATAGAAGAAGCTCTTGCTGACCCCAACTGGATCCTAGCCATGCAGGATGAGTTCAATCAGTTTGAGCGGAATCAGGTTTGGGAGTTAGTTGATAGACCTAGGCGTCAACATGTTATTGGCACCAAGTGGGTCTTCAAGAACAAGAGGGATGGGAAGAATGTTGTTGTCAGAAACAAGGTCAGACTAGTGGCAAAGGGTTACTCTCAGGCCGAAGGGATCGACTATGATGAGACCTTTGCTCCGGTTGCAAGGTTAGAGGCAATCAGGCTGTTTTTGGCTTATGCAACATTCAAGAAGTTCAAGGTGTATCAGATGGACGTAAAGAGTGCTTTTCTGAATGGTGTACTGAACGAGGAGGTTTATGTGGAACAACCTCCAGGGTTCGAAGTTGGGAATAAAGTATATCACCTGAAGAAAGCTCTTTATGGCCTGAAGCAAGCTCCCAAGGTTTGATATGATACATTTTCCCAATTCCTGGTAGACCACGGGTTCGTGAAAGGAACAGTGGACCGGACCCTCTTCAGGATATCCGAAGGGGAGAACATTCTCTTGGTTCAGATTTATGTGGATGACATAATATTTGGATCTCCTAATCTGAAGCTTTGTGAGAAATTCTCCAAGCTGATGACTGGGAAATTTGAGATGTCAATGATGGGAGAGATGAACTTCTTTCTGGGTCTCCAAGTCAGGCAATCTGACTCTGGAATTTTCATAAATCAGTCTAAGTTTGCGAGGGACTTGATTCAGAAATTTGGAGTTCAGACTAGCAAAGCCTCACGTATTCCCATGAACACAAATGAGAAGCTGGATCCTGACAAAGAAGGAGCCTCAGTAAATCAGACTGAATATAGGGCACTGATTGGATCCTTATTGTACCTGACTACAAGTCGTCCTGACATCACTTATGCAGTCGGAGTTTGTGCAAGGTATCAGTCTGATCCGAAGAAGAGTCATCTAGAGAGTGCCAAAAAGATACTGAAATACCTAAAGGGTACAGTCAACTTAGGACTTTGGTATCCCTCTGATGACAACCTAGAACTGACTGGCTATTCTGATGCTGATTATGGAGGCTGTAGACTTGATAGGAAATCAACTACAGGCACATGTCAGTTTCTAGGGAGCAAACTGATCTCTTGGTTTTCTAAGAAGCAAACCAGTGTTGCAACGTCTACTACTGAGGCTGAGTTTATGGCGGTAGGCAGTTGTTGCTCCCAGATTCTTTGGTTGAAGCAACAACTGAGAGACTACCAAATAGAGACCACTGAAGTCCCAATTTATTGTGACAATAATAATGCTATTGCCATATCCCAAAACCCAGTCTTACACACAAGGTGTAAGCATGTAGACATCAGGCATCACTTTATCAGAGATCATGTTGAGAAGAAGGATATAAGGATGGAAAGGGTCCCTACTGACAAGCAGAGAGCTGACATCCTGACTAAGGCTTTGCCTGAAACCAGGTTTGTTGAGTTGTCAGTAGAGTTAGGACTCCTTGACCCAGGCTTAGGGGATTCAGTATGAATCTCAGTTCAGTATGCATAAGGTCAGGAGCAACTAACTAAGGATCAGTTTGAAAGGTCCGTAGAGGGAAGGTGAATGGTTGAAGGGGGAACAGTCAGAAAAAGGATGGTCAGTATAGACTGACTAAAGTTCAGGACACTGAGTTCAGGGCTTGTCACCCTGATAGGTCAAATGTGGTATCAGTCAGATATCAAAATCTGACTGACTGGTATGTTTTCTAAATTATGTTAGTCATCATATCTTGCTTACATCATCCTTGATACTATTTGTCGAGTTGTCAAATTATACCTTTTTGTCGTACCATCTCAACCGTTCATTTATTTTTAATTATTATTTAATGCAATAATTTGAATTAAATACGGACATCCTCTGACGAGCATTAAATGCGAAGGAGGCGGGAACTATTTCCGATAAAGTTTTTGAATTATGACCTTTGAAATTCAAAACTGCCCAATCCATGTGCACGCAGCTTCAGGTTTTAATCTCAACCGTTAAAAATTAAAGGTCTTTTATTGTGAACCGTCCGATTTAACCGAACTTTTAGTATAAATAGATGTGATCCAATTCTGAAAAACCTTTCCACTTTCTGAATTCTTGCATCCTATACTCTATTTCTATCTCTACAACTAATCTTTCAGATCTCATGGCACCTTCCAAGACTACCATGTTTCTTGCCAATCTGGAGGCATTGAAAGGCCAAGTTAACTGTTTGCCGATGGCTGATTTCTCATCTGGGCATTCAGACATCTTGCCCGTTCAAGAATGGGTCACGAAGGCTGGTATTCTCGACTGGGTTTTGATGATGTCGGAGAAGTTATGTCCATCCCTTGTTGCTGGGTTCTTGATCAGGCTACGAGAGAACGCAGAGGGTGAGTTAGTCTCTTCCATTCCCACCCAACATTCTGCTGAAGTTGAAGGGGAGACTGGTGTGAAGAGAACCTGGATCAAAATCAACGTCAGGAAGCTGATCAGGGATACCTTCAATCTGCCCCATTCGGAGGAGAAGAAGCAGTTGGATCTTCACCACACCTTTGGGATTGGGAAGGAGCAAGAGATTCTGAACTCTTTTGCTGAAGGGAAGCCATTGATTAAAGTCATGCTCAACAAGTCAATATTGACTCCTGTGGCAAGGTACTTGCTAGATTTGGTTAGTCAATCGATCATGGCAACTACTGGAGGGAAAGAGCAAGTGTCAAGGCCGAAGTTGTATCTGATGAAGGCTGTGGTGGAAAATAAGTTGTTTGACTGGGAGGAGTTCTTCATTCAGCAACTGGTTGCTGAGAGCAACAAGGTGGTAGAGGGTGCTGATGGGACTTGCACATTTTCGAAGCCAGTCCACTATGGCACTCGCATCTCTCGGATGTTCCAAACTTTGGCTCTTGGAGACTTGGACAAAGAAAACTTCACTGACCTGACTGGCAAGCAAGTCCTTTTTCGTAGCTTGTCATCCGGGAAGGGCAAGGCAGTGAAGAAGAAAAGCGAGAAGAAGCCTCCAGAGAAGAAGGAATCTGAGAAGAAGGTCACAACCATCAAATCTATAATTATGAAGTTGAAAAGTTCTTCTGCGACCAAGTCAACATCTCCTTCTAAGGAAAGACTGACAAGGAAACCTTCTGAGGACGAGATGTTGGAAGATGAGACTGTGGTGGAGGATCCGAAGGCACTGGAACAGACTGATCAGGTTTCTGATTCTGAGACTACTCAGGAACCTGCCCAAATGGATGTTCAGATAGTTGCTCCGGAGAGTGAGCAAGAAGCTGGTGTGCCTCAGGAACCACTTGATGCTGCACCAATTCAGGAACAAGCTTTTGTTCTGGAAAGCGAAAGGGCTGATGAACAGATTCAGTCTGCCCTTATCGCAGTTCCTGAGTTGGTAGCCGGGTTGGAGATAACTCTGGCAGGTTCAGAGGAGAAGGAGGAGGAGAAGGGAGTGAACGAAGAGAGAGATGTAGAGGTTCAGGGGGAACCCACAATTACTGATGCTCAGGGGGAACCTATGGAAGCTGAAAGGACTCAGGCGGAGTCTGAGCATCACCCTGAATCGTCCACTGCTGAGGAAACTTGGAGATTCCCAGCTCCAGCTGAAGGGAGTCTGGCCCCATTTGAAATACTGACTCGGAATCAGGCTCAGAAGATTGTTTCCCAGCATCTCTCAGATCTGACTGCTGCTCAGCAAGAGGAGGTTGTTCAGCTCCGAACTTATGCCATGACCCGGAGAGCCACTTACTCTGAAATGGCCACCTTGGTGGAGAGGAAAGGTTGGTCACAACTTGCTGAAGAAAAAGCTGCACTCTTTGATGCTTTTCAGGTCAGCTCTGTCACTCCGCTCCTTAGGATAGGTGATTTTGTCAATACTGTCAGAAAAATCTATCCCAAGGTTGTTGTTGCTGAGCCGGAGACGGCTGAAGGTATCGGAATGGAACTGGTGAGAGTTTCGGAGACTTAACCTGGACCCGGGACTGCTAAGGCTTCTGGAGAGGGTCCATCAGGCCTGGTCAGGGCAAACGACGGTTGGATCACTCAGCAATCCTTATATGTTCAAAACTCTTCACGAGCACTTGCCAATCTTCACAGGTGGGTGATTGTTGTTGAGGGAAAAAGAAGGAGGTTTAGTGACTCTACTGACCTCATCAGCAAAAGGATGACATTGCTGAATCAGGATCAGGTTCGCTTGGATGCAGAATGGGCGGAGGCAATGGCCAATCTTGGCGTCTTTGTTGGCACTAAGGTTACAACAATTGCAGCGCAAACATCAGAAACACTTCAAGCCTGCAACAAAATGACAGCTGATGCCCTATCTGAGTAGGATGCAAAGTTCAATACTTTGCTGAGTCAAAAGGTGGAAGAAAAATTTGCTCAGATGAAGGGAGAAATCAAGGCGGAGTTGATAGCTGAACTAATTGCCAAGATTCAATCAACTGTTGCTGAAACTTGTGCCCCAATGAAGACTGACATCACCAAGGCCGTTTCCACTGAGGCTAAGGACCAACTGAAGATCTACGGTACTGAAGTGAATTTTCTCACAGGCCGTATGCAAGATAATGATGAAACTCAGCATGATCTGTCTCATAGATTCGAACTGCTTGCCCAATCCCTTGAGGAGGTCATCAAGAAAGTAAATGTTGATGATGCCAAAAAGTGGGAAGGAATAGCAAGGAAGAAGAAACTGATTCAGTCAGTGCTGCAGAAATCAGGTCTTGGTCCCAGTGGAGAGGAGAAGAAGTGGACGAGGTCCGTAGCGGCGGCTGAAGGAAGTCAGAGTCAGCCCGCTCAGTGATTAGCGTTTAAGTATGCATGTATTTTAACTATTTTGTGTATTATTTTGTGTACTATAATGTATTGTTTAGTGTATTTATATATAATTTCACACTTTCTAATTAGTTATAAGTATTTATGTTTTCTATATAAATAAGAAGCATATGTATAATTCAACCTAACCATTATGTCTATTGTATATTGTTGAGGTCTTAAGTGGAGTTATACTTATCCAAATTTTATGATATTGAACACCTAAGACAATGTACTAAATACTTAAGACATTTTAGTGATCCAATTTTACAAGTTTGGATTGTATTTGTACTCAAAAGTGAAGACTCCATTTCTGTCCAATGTTTGGACTCAAAACACATTTTCGTATTTCCACAATATCTGGAGCTTCACTAATCCAATTGAACCAATTCCAGTTGTGTTTGATCACTAATTCGTTACTCTACAACTTGTCTTCAGGGCTCAAGTGTCAAAAGTTCCGGCTTCAATGATCAAAATGACAATCAATGCAAGGGCTTCAGAATTCCGCCATCTCAGTACACATGTTGGGAAATAATTCACCATAATTCACACAAAAGTCCAATTTACCCAAGACTAAAGCCATTGGTTAGCCAAGAAAATCATCAAGGCACAGAAAACACATTAAAGGCGTTGATTTTGTGCAAGCTGAGATATCTGATTTTCAAGAGACCACCATAAATTCTCGGAGAAAAACAATCCAGTTTTACCAAATTCACTATTCTGGTCATAACTCACAATCTAGAGATCCGATTTTTGAGATCCTAGACTCCTTGGAAAGCTAATCCAACGGCCTACAACTTTCATTCAGAAGTCAAGAGGAAATTCAGACGGAAATGCAATTAAATTACTGATCTTTACAAGCCACGTGAATTGGTTGCTAAAGTCTCCATGATTCACTATTTGGAGGCCTATATAAAGAGCCCTTTAGCAACCCTTTAAGGCATCCCATTTTACTTGTAATCCTTCTATCTTAGTCTAGTATCTCTCTTAGAAATATGAGTTCTTATTGTATTAGTATGAGTAGCTAAATATTTGACTAGAGTTAGGGATGAAGCTTTAGTAAAGTATTAGTAATGTTCTTGGTTATTCAATAAAGATTTTCAAAGTTTCAATCATTTAGTCATTTGAAGAGTTTTTTAAGAGAGGTTTTGATGTGTCATTACTTTGATTTGTTGTAGACTTATTGGCACAACAAATGCTTAGTTTTACACATCAACTATTGATTTTATAAACTTGTTCGAAGGTCTAAAGGTACTTTTCAAAAGTATTATATGT
>JAPKLY010003938.1:0-16548 GCA_026898435.1 Prunella vulgaris
TATAGTATCTGAATAGTTATATACAAATGCGTGACAAGTCTGTGTTTATCTTTTCTTTTTCCGGTTAGTATTTTTTCATTGAGCAATTTTTTGTGATATCCAGGAATATAATTACACGTTATTGGTGACATATCTTGTCATGTTCACCAACTGCTCAAGGTATGAAACTTAAGTATACCAAGAATTACATGGGAAATTACTTCCTACCAAGATATATTCTATCAGCAAGCTGAATCATATATAATTTGCATTAAAACAAAATTACTTATGGTTTTCTCTCAGGGTCTTGCATGTTTCAAATTGCTGCTCATCTACCTCCATTCAGAGCTCCAGTAAGTCCCAAACAAAAATAATCTTAGTTACAACTAATTTTGGCACCTCATCACATTTAGTGTTATGTCTACAATTGCAAGAATTAACCCTCATTCGTATTGCTTTTTTAAGATATTTATGTTAGTGGTATTAATAATTTGAAAGATGAAAGATACTCTTCATTTTTTCGAATGAGATATTTATACATTATAAATATGATTAAAGAATGTGAATTCCATATTTTTGAAGGCTGTGTCTCTATATAAGGATAAGATCAAGAAGCTCATCTTTTGTATGTTATTTCTAAGATGAGAATCAAGTGTATGTGATGGTAATTCATTAGTTTAGAGTTGGAGTGGTATTCTTGGTCATACTGGAAAAAATTATGTGCAAATGTGAGGTGAGTTATGCTCACAACGTGTTTGACATAATGATTGAAAGAAATTTGACTTCTTCACTAAATTTTTTCAAGGATAGTTGCAATAAATATGTAGACAAAAGGGATTTTCTCCTCATGTTTTAATAATATTGTGCATGACTACACAATGGACTAATGCATTGTCAATTTCCTTTCATTGATCACTGACAGCATTATTAAATTTCAAAAAGCACAATTTATGTACAGCTCAATCATAGTCATACGTTTCAGTTTACTTTAGTGGCTGGAAATGATTGTCTTATATTTTAAGGCAACAACCCAATGAACTCCTTTTTAAGCATTCTACAAATACCATTTTAATTGAACCTGACTTGCCTTCCTCAAGGTCTTTTTTTTCCATGAAGGAGAATATAACAAATATTTTTGAAGTAATTAAATTTTCTTTTGAACCTGACAGCATTTGAAGCAAAATAAACAAGCCACCTTGTATGTTAATTGCATTATTGATTAACTATCTTTGAGCTAATCATTGCCTCATATTGATTAACTATCTCTCTCCTTATAATCATATCTCGTCAACATTCCCATATCCCTCAATCAAAAATCTTTTTTTTTTTGTTACAATTTATTCCAAGATTAGGCAATGTCATAACAATGTAACCATTTTCCTTGTAATTCACTATTTGATTATTCTCATTAGAGAATTTGAACCAAACACCCGTTAATATTTCCCGCAAAACATGTGTAAGACACAACGAGCAGGGCGTCCAAAATGCTAATCGGGTAAAAACTATATGAAGAATTCTAAGTAGAAATAGTTGTAAATTCTAAACTTCTTAACATCAATGGAATTGTTGGGAAATGTGGGGAAATGGATTGGTGTCGATTATTACCTGTCACATGGAGGAAGATTCTCAAACGGTATTCTCATGCATGCAGTTTAATAAATCGGCCAACAGCAAGGACAAATGTGATGTAGAGACCCAAATACTGAATTTACTCAGGGTCTCACCGGGAAATCCCTCTGCAAAATAAGTCATTATGGATTAATAACAAAAAATGACCTACTGCATATTTCACTATATCCTTGCCTTTTTGGTCGGTCCCGTGTAAGTAGCCAAGATAATTTCATATCCATTTCACTGTAGAGAGACTTGATAAACTGCTTTCGAACCACATAGTTAGCAACAATACATTTAGAGTGGCCTCTAAAATGTTCTACTCAACCTTAGCAAGGCATTACAAGTATTAAGAGGAATCGAAGCTACTACCTGAGCGAGAATGGAATCAGGGGAAAAAAATCAGTCTTTTTTGGTTGGTGGAATTGCTACGAGAGAAATATATTTAAACACCAGATTTCAGGTTTTTACGATTTTGCACAAAAATATATACTTAGATTTAAGGCAAATCAACCCCCGTCCTCATAGCATTCGAGGGTTCTGCATCATTTTTTCAAACTATATAAACCTGATCTTATTTTCGTCTAAAGTGGCAGTCACGTCTCATTAAAATAATTCAACCACAGTAGAGTACCATGTATAGAACACTATTATCTTCAACTCCAACATCGAATTCCGAACTCTTGCCAAACTTTTCAGCATGTAAAGTCCGCATTGAACTGTATAACTACCGTAAGAAAACTCCAGGCAAAAATTCACCGTCTTTCACATTCAAAATGGTCTCACCCAATCACATAAAAGCCAAGGATAAGTTCTTTCAGCGTGAGTGGTTTCCCTATAGACCGGGACAGATGTTGGGTGCTAGAAGAGGCTGGAAGATGGGGATCGACAGCAATCAACTTGACAAGATTAGTAAACCAAAAAGAACGACAAGGTTGATGGGACGAGTAAGGTGGAATATACTGCAAGGGATCAAATAAGGATAGGCTCATGAAACTTTGTGAGGGATCAGATGATGATGAATGGGACCTCGTGGTATTCTGAGAGGGAATGATCGGGTCGACTAGCCAATAATTGGCAATGTGGCCAATCCACACTTGAAACGATAGTTTTCTTGTGCAATCAAAGACGTTGGGGCTAGCCAGATAAACCCTGGAGATGATCTGTAGCATTTACAGTGAAAATTGACATCTGTACGTAATCAGGCATAACGCCAATGCTAATGGGACGGCCCGGGGGTGTGGTGGGGGATCCAACAAGGGATTGGCTCGCCACTAAGCTGGACAGCTTGTTGTAAGTAATTAGATAAATTTTCAAACGAGAGAGATAGAGAGTTATGGTGGAGGTGGATGCATTATGGGGTGGGGATAAGTGATTATCATGAGACGAGATAAGAGAATTCATAATATGGCTTGAGGACAACGAGATAGGTGATGGGCTGGAGGACGGAAAATGGATGATGGGGTAAGTCAAGATTATTGATAACTGAGGGATGATGGGTGATGAAGGGATAACATTGTAGGATAACATTGTAAGGCAAGTTATCATCCAAGGGCAAGTCATCATCGGGGGGTGAGTCGTCATTGTTGGGTAAGTCATCATCATTGAGCTGAAATCCTGTTAAAATATAACTAACCGGTTTAGTGATCAAATTAAGAAAAATGTGTTTTATATATAAAGTAGTGGCATATGGGTAAATATGTGTATAGGTTTGTGAGTGTGCACGTAAATGAATATTTCCTTTTTTAGTAGTGTGCAAATTTGTGTGGGACGTCCAAATAAGGAAAGTGTGCAAATTTCTGTGGGACGGATGGAGTAACTATTAGTTAATTTGATCACTAAATCAGTTAGTTATTTTTTAACAGGATTTCAGCTCAATGATGATGACTTACCCCCCAATGATGACTTGTCACTGGATAATAACTTGTCTTCCAATGATATCCTTTCATCACTCATCATCCCCCAGTCACCAATAATCTTGACTTACTCCATTATCCATTTTCTCATCCTCCAGCTCCATCACATTTCCTTGTCCTCAAGTCCTATCATAAATCCTCTTATCCCGTCCCATGATAACCACTTATCCCCACCCTATAATGCATCCACCTCCACCCATAACTCCCTTCCTCGATTGAAACTCTATCTAATTATTTGCAACAAGCTGTACAACTTAGTGGCGAGCCAATCTCTGTTGATCCCTCATAGAATTCCTCGTTGAATCCCTTACCACATATCTCCGGTCTGTCCCATCAACCACGACGTTCTGCCCAATTACGTACTGCTGTCAATTTGATTGGAAACGCTACAGATCACCTACGGAACTTACCTGGCCAGCCCCAAAATCCCCAATTGGGCAGGGGAAACAGTCATTTCAAATGTGAATTGGCCACATTGGCAATTAGTGTAAATTCGACTCTGGTCATTCCCTCTCGTAATACCACGAGGTCGCCTTCATCGTCATCTGATCCCTAACAAAAAATTTTGAGTCCATCCTCATCTGATCCCTTACAGCATATTCCACCTAACTCGTCCATCAACCTCGACGTTCTTTCTGGCTTACTAATCGTGTCAAGATGGTTGCTGTCAATCCCCATTTTCCGGACTCTTGTAGCACTCAACGTCTGGTCCAGTCTCATAGGGGAAACCACCCACCCTTAAGAAATTATCTTTGGCTTCCATGTGTTTAGGTGAGACCATATTGAATGTGAAAGAAGGGGAATTTCTATCTGGAGTTTCCTTATAACAACTATACAGTTCAATGAGGACTTTACATGTTGAAAAGTTTGGTGAGAGTTTGGAACTCGATGTTGGAGTTGAAGATTCTATTGTTCTACGTGGTACTCTACTGTGATTGAAGTATTTCAGAAATCATGATTGCCAGTATAGACGAAAACAAGATCAGTTTTATATAGTGCACATAAATGATGCAGAACCCTCAAATGTTATGGGGATGGAGAGTTGATTTGCCTTAATACTAAGTATATATTTTTGTGCAAAATCGTAAGAACTTGAAACCTGGTGCTTTCAAAATCTCTTCTTGGTAGACAATTTTCATCTGGTTCGTCTTGTACCCTATTTTCCATCCCTTGTTTCAGTGCGTCCAGCCTCCTCCTACAAAACAACGTACACATGAGCATGTAGTAACAGTGTTATGGATTATCTGTTCTCGAGATATTTTAGAATCACAGGACACTACTTTGTATCAGTAATACGACTCATTTTAGAATCACACGCAATTCTTTGTAGATAAATAAAAATGTTATATTTCAACATGTAATAACCAGGCTGCTCTTTAGGCCAACACTGAGACACATTAAAACTTCTCTAAGGTCGTGACTTCTCATCCAAGGACAAGCCTACAATAGGATCTTGATATCAAGAACCCAAACATTATCAACTGCCTAGAACCATACATACTTGATTTAAGGGAACTATTAAGAAACTCCAAGAAATTTTCCATCTTTTCCTTTTTGTAAAGTGTTTTGGGGAAGCCATGAACGTCAAGAATCAAGAACTACCAAAACTTGGGATGCACCGAAGAAGTAATAATAATAAACTCTAGTCTATAATTGTGTAGCATATATACATAAATCAACCTTCAGCTATATATAAGAACCAGAAGCAGCTCTTTTTCATGGAAATACCTCTTTTAACTGTAAGTTTGTTGTGCATTTGATTAACTACGGCCAAACTAAACTGTGCATATTTATTCCACCCATACGACAAGGTAGTTGTTATGGGTGCAAAGAAAGTGAAATTGAGATCAGATGAGCAAGTACTGCTGATTAACTGAACATTATAATATCAGCTGAAGTCAGCTGATAGGTCTGCTGATGGTTAGTCACCTGATGAGGTCAGCTGAGATCGTTTGAGAAGTCTTCTGAAAGTCATCCGGGATATCAGCGTAGTCAGCTGAGGTAGTCAGCTGATGGTAGTCAACTGAGGTGGTCAGCTGAGGAGGTCTGCTGATGGTGGTCAGCTGAGAAGGTCAACTAATGGTGGTCAGGATGATGGTCAGTCAGGATGGTATGGTCAGGTCAGCTGGTCAGATCAGGACAAAAGGTCTACTGATGATATCAGCTGAGGACATATCATATCAGCAGACAAGACAAGACAAAACAAGAAAGGAGCATACTGACTCTGAAGTCAGGAATTAATTCAGGATCAGTTACGAAGCAGTTTAAACTTCCAAATTGGACAACGGGCGATCAGTTTAACATAATAAAAAATGAAGATCGTTGGGCTCTGACAGTTATTCATTTTTGTTGCAACTGTAGCAGTTTTCTTGTTAGGTGGTTACGATCACTAACATTTATTAGGGATTCCATACTCCTATATATATATACGCACATATGTATAGAGAGGGATAAGACAAAAAATAGAACGATCATATACTCTGAGAGATCAAATACTTGTAATCTGTATCAGCTTCCATTGATTAGTGAGAGAGGTGCCCTCATCCGTGGACGTAGATCATTTCTGATCGAACCACGTAAATCTTGGTGTTCTTCAAATTCTTTATTCCAATTAATTTCAAACAATCATTGTTGACTCAACAATTGGCGCCGTCTGTGGGAAATAAGGAAGATTGTTGGTGAAATCAACTGCTATGGCTTTTACGAAGATGGAGTTTGAGAAATTCACAGGAGCGAATGATTTTGGTTTGTGGAAGGTGAAGATGAAAGCTCTCCTCACACACCATGGATTATCAAATGCTCCGAAACCAGCGGATCAATGGCCATCAGAATCCTCAACAGAACCTGCAAAGAGGCAGGAGATTTTGGACAAGGCTCATAGCATAATCATCTTGTGCTTGGGAGACAAACCTCTGAGGGAGGTGTATAAGGAGAAGACTGCCATTGATGTGTGGAATAAGCTGGAACAGGTGTATCAAACGAAGTCGGTTACCAATAAGTTGTTCATGAAGCAGAGGCTTCATTCATTCAAGATGACTGAAGATAGGGATCTTGTTGAACAACTTGAAGAATTCAATAAAGCAGTGGATGATTTGGAGAATCTTGAAGTCAAGATTGAAGATGAGGATAAAGTCCTGATGTTACTGAACTCTCTACCAAAATCCTTGGAGAATTTCAAGGATGCTCTGTTATTTGGAAGGCAAGAGAAGGTGTCCCCTGATGATATTCAGAATGCATTGAAAACTAAGGCGCTTCAAATGCAATCTGAAAGGAAGAACACAAATCAAGGTGAAGGGCTGAATATCAAATTTAAGAAAGGGAAGAAACCGTTTCAGGGAAAGAAGAAGAAGAATGGTAAAGGCTCTGAATCTGGAAAATTTGTGGAAAGAAGAAAATGTTTCTCATGTCAGAAGGTGGGACATCTAAAGAAGAATTGTCCTGACAAATCCAGGAAGCAAGAAGAGGATCAGAAGGCAGATGTCACAATTGCTACTCAGGAATGATATGACAGTGCTGAGGTCTTGGTTGTTACTGATGTCAAGCTGAGTGAAGATTGGGTGTTGGATTCTGGGTGCTCATTTCATATGTATCCCAATGAAATTTTATTCAGGGATCTTAAGAAATTTGATAGTGGATCAGTTCTCTTGGGGAATGATCAGATGTGCAAGGTCAGAGGCTCTGGCTCAATAAAGTTGAGGCTGCATGATGGTGCTGAGAGGATACTACAAGATGTCAGGTTTGTACCTGAGCTGAAGAGAAATCTTATTTCTCTTGGATCACTCAATGTTTTGGGATATGAATTCAATACAAGAAATGGATTCATATTGATAACCAAGGATAACAACATTGTGATGAAAGGCAAGAAGGTAAATGGCTTGTACATTCTGATGGGTAACTCAGCTGTCGGATCAGTAAATGCAGTTATGGGCAGTTCTGATGCTATCTTGTGGCACAAGAGGTTAGGGCATATTGGTGAAAGAGGACTGAATGAAATCTCCAAGCAGAAGGCATTTGGGGATTCAAGAACAATCAAATTGGATTTCTGTGATCACTGTGTGTTGGGAAAATCCAAGAAACACACTTATGCAAAGGGGAAACATCATACTGATGCTCCTTTGGACTATGTACACTCTGACATCTGGGGGCCTTCAAGAACTGAAACTCATGGAGGTGGAAGGTACTTCATGACTATCATTGATGATTTCAGCAGAAAGGTGTGGGTAATCATCCTGAAGCAGAAGAGTGAAGCCTTTGGGAAGTTCAGGGAATGGCTCCTTGAACAAGAAAACAAAAGAGGCAGATCCTTAAAACATCTCAGGACTGACAATGGACTTGAGTATGTGTCAGAAGAATTTGAAAATTTCTGCAAGGAAAGAGGCATAACAAGACACAAGACTGTTCCAGCAAACCCTCAACAGAATGGGCTTGCTGAGAGGATGAACAGAACTATTTTGGAGAAGGTTAGATGCATGCTGTCAGATGCTAAACTACCTAAAGTATTCTGGGGAGAGGCAGTTAATACTGCTTGTTATTTGATAAACAAAACTCCCTCATCTGCTATTGACTTCAAAACCCCAGATGAGCTTTGGTATGGTAGGTTGTCAGATTACAATAATCTGAAGGTGTTTGGTTGCTTAGCCTTTGCTCACATAAGGCAAGATAAGCTGGAACCAAGGGCTCTGAGGTGCATCTTCTTGGGATATCCAAAAGGTGTCAAGGGTTATAGGTTGTGGTGCCTTGAAGCTGGACACAAGAAGTGCATTATCAGCAGAGATGTGACTTTCAATGAGAAAGTCATGGGATATAGTACATCTGAAAGTTCTCAGGATGCTGAGGACAACCCCATAATCAGACATACACCAGTTCAGGTGGAGCATACAACCAGGATTCAGAATGAAGATCAGGCTCAAGACAACTCTGATATCAGGAATCCACAAGAAGATCAGCTGAGTGCATCAGCAGACAGTGATTCTGAAGATCAAACTGAAAATTCAGATGAGGAGGGTCAAGATTTGAGAAACTACAGTCTGGCTAGAGATAGACATAGGAGAAGCATTCATCCACCAATCAGGTTTGGGCAAGCTGACATGATCTCATATGCCTTATCAGTAGCAGAAGAAGTAGAGTATCAAGAACCTGAAACTTATGCTGATGCAGTGACAAGGAAGGATAAAGATCAGTGGATTTCAGCTATGAAAGAGGAGTTAAATTCACTTGAAAAGAACAATACATGGGTTCTTGTGAATAGAACAAAAGGGCAGAAGGTTGTCAGCTCAAAATGGATATTCAAGAAAAAGTCTGAAATTGGGTCAGATGGAAAGGAGCTGATCAGATATAAGGCAAGGTTAGTTGCAAGAGGATTTACTCAAAGGGAAGGAATAGACTTCAATGAAGTGTTCTCACCAGTTGTGAAGCACTGCTCAATAAGGATCTTATTGTCTAAGGTGAATCAGGATGGACTGGAATTACAACAGCTGGATGTCAAAACTGCATTCCTACATGGAGAGCTTGAAGAAACCATTTATATGCAACAGCCTGAAGGGTTCATACTATCAGAAAATGAAGGAAATGTATGTTTGCTGAAGAAGTCTCTGTATGGACTTAAGCAAAGCCCAAGGCCGTGGTATAAGAGGTTTGATAGCTTCATGGTGTCAATAGGCTTCAACCGATGCAAGTATGATAGCTGTGTGTACTTGGAAAAACAAGGCTCAGAGGTACTGACATATCTATTACTCTATGTGGATGATATGTTAATTGCCAGCAAAAGTCTTGGAAGAATTCAGAAACTGAAGGATAAGCTCAGTTCAACCTTTGACATGAAAGACCTTGGATGTGCTAAGAGAATTCTGGGTATGGATATTATCAGGAACAAGTCAGCTGGAAGGATGTTCTTGACTCAGCAGGATTACATACTGAAAATCTTGAGAAGATTCAATATGCATGAGTCAAGATCGGTCTCTACTCCTCTCGGACAACATTTCAAATTGTCAGCTGATCAATGTCCCAAGAGTGAACAAGATAAGTCTCAAATGAACAAGATACCTTATTCAAACGGAGTTGGAAGCATAATATATGCCATGGTTTGTAGCAGACCTGATATTGCTCATGCATTGTTGGTCAACAGGTTGGCTAATCCTGGAAAGACACATTGGGAAGCTTTCAAGTGGATAATGAGATATCTGAAAGGTTCAGCACATTTGAGACTACTATTTGAGAGGACTCAGGAGGACAAGCAACCTCTACAAGGTTTTGTAGATTCTGACTATGCTGGAAGCATAGATACAAGAAAGTCTCTGACTGGAGGGCTGCATTACAGTCAGTGGTTACACTATCAACCACTGAAGCTGAGTACATCGCAGTGACAGAAGCAGTAAAGGAGGCTATGTGGCTTAAGGGCATTATCAGGGAATTTGGAATCAGGCAAGATGAAGTTATTGTGCAATGTGATAATCAGAGTGCCATTCACTTAGTCAAGCATCAGGTCTTTCATGAAAGATCTAAACATATTGATGTGAGGCTTCACTTTGTGAGGGATGTGGTGGAAAAGAAGGTGATCACAATACAAAAGGTATCTACTGATGACAATGTAGCTGATATGCTGACTAAAGTCATACCAAGTTCTAAGTTCAACTACTGTTTGGAGCTGGTTAAGGTACAGTCATGGGATGTGCCTTAATACTACTGTGATGTGAAGGTTAGGTGGAGGCATCTCACTTACTTTGAGGTGGAGAATTGTTATGGGTGCAAAGAAAGTGAAATTGAGATCAGATGAGTAAGTACTGCTGATTAACTGAACATTATAATATCAGCTGAAGTCAGCTGATAGGTCTACTGATGGTTAGTCACCTGATGAGGTCAGCTGAGAAAGTTTGAGAAGTCTTCTGAAAGTCATCCGGGATATCAGTGTAGTCAGCTGAGGTAGTCAGCTGATGGTAGTCAACTGAGGTGGTCAGCTGAGGAGGTCAGCTGATGGTGGTCAACTGAGGAGGTCAGCTGATGGTGGTCAGCTGAGGAGGTCAACTAATGGTGGTCAGGATGATGGTCAGTCAGGATGGTATGGTCAGGTCAGCTGGTCAGATCAGGACAAAAGGTCTACTGATGATATCAGCTGAGTACTCAGACTCAGCTGAGGACATATCATATCAGCAGACAAGACAAGACAAAACAAGAAAGGAGCATACTGACTCCGAAGTCAGGAATTAATTCAGGATCAGTTACGAAACAGTTTAAACTTCCAAATTGGACAACGGACGATCAGTTTAACATAATCAAAAATGAAGATCGTTGGGCTCTGACAGTTATTCATTTTTGTTGCAACTGTAGCAGTTTTCTTGTTAGGTGGTTACGATCACTAACATTTATTAGGGATTCCATACTCCTATATATATATACGCACATATGTATAGAGAGGGATAGGACGAAAAATAGAACGATCATATACTCTGAGAGATCAAATACTTGTAATCTGTATCATCTTCCATTGATTAGTGAGAGAGGTGCCCTCATCCGTGGACGTAGATCATTTCTGATCGAACCACGTAAATCTTGGTGTTCTTCAAATTCTTTATTCCAATTGATTTCAAACAATCATTGTTGACTCAACAGTAGCAGAATCAGCAACATCTAAATACATCGACAAATGGTCCACACTATTCCCCTGCGGAAGTATAAGGACACACTAGACATTGTTTATATACACAATCTCATCATGACAGAACATACAATCAAAACTTAATCACCACCACCAGGGATTGAACCAGTTAAGGCTCAAGTGGCAATCGAAATGATAAATCCCACTTTGAAGGAGAGTGAAATAGAATAATAGAACGAATCCTAACCATGAAAACCCAAAGCTTAATATTGTCAAAAAAATCAGATCAAATCAATTTGTTGATAATCTATTATGGCAAATTAATTAAGCTTATTACCGTCGGTCCATCGGGATTTGAAGACAACTACTCGTGAAATCGCCAGCAATCCGCTTAGGCACGAAGGTTGGGGAGAAACCAAAATCAGTCATCGAAGGCACGATAGGATGCTTCTAAACCTCCTGCTGAAGTGCTCATCCAGGAGAGTCTCAAAATGCTGTTAATATTTTCACACAAAATGAGACACATTTTAAACTTATCTTGGAGAAGTAATCTAACTCCAGATTAATGGGAAATAGTTGTTTAGTTTATCCCTATTTTAATTTTAATCTTGCCGACTTTCACGAAATTGAAAACACTCCGATAAGTATGTAATTTTTAATTTTTCGACATTTGGTACGGTAACTAGCTGTAAGAGGTGACAAATCCAGTTGACCAATCAAAATTGACCATCTTAGTGTCAACTGATTGTTTAACCCTACAGCCAGTTGCCGGAATAAAATGTCAAAAATTGGAAGTCACGAGACTATTTTCTATTCGTGAAAGTCGACAGAAGTAGAACTTGTGTATTGTTGTTGGTATTAATTTTTATAATTTTTGTATATGCATATTTTGTGAACGTGCCGTACATGCATATTTTGTGCACTATCCATACATAAGTATCTTGATATGTGATTGCTATAGAAATAAATAACATAAAATATATGAACTAACACCACAATGTATATAAACTAACAACATACTATACGAATAAATACCACAAGTAGCATGACACAGTAAATGAACTAAAAAATCACACTGTATATGAACTAACACCACACTCTATATAAACTAACTTCACATTGATATGAACTAACACTAAATGTTTCTATGTGTGCACATTTCGTGAATAGTTAGTCTGTTCAAGTGCACGATTCACAGAAATTTAATTATTACATTGAAAAGATGAAAAAAATTCAATAATATATCATTAAACATATTTTCAAATCATGTTTTGTCCATCTCAAACTCGTCTTTAATTGAAATTCTTTATAATATGCATTTATTCTCTTAATTACATTTTGTGAAGAAATTCAATTTTTAGTTTTAAACGAAAAAAAATATTATGTGAATTATACACATAATAAATTTTATGGTGAACAATAATTTATTCTAAGTATCTTGAGATGTTATTGCTATAGAGATAAATAACACCCCAAAATACTGCTTGGCACCGCGTGTACGTAGAAAAAACCAATAAAACCCATGTGTATCAGTTGTTCGTGTTAGGAATTTGTACGCACACACACGATAACAAAAAGAATAAACACTAGATTTGTTTACCCAGTTCGTCTTGCGACTACGTCTGGGGGCGATGCCAAGCCAGGTTTTTCACTATATTTTCGGATACGGATTACAATGAGAATATATCAATTTAAAGAGCATTCGCCCTAACCCTAAACCCATTAGGATCAACTGGGCCGAAGAAAATATGGGCCCCAAAAATCTCCCACAATTTTAGACTCCACACTCCAACAATCTCACACTTGGAGACTAAATCGTCCATGTAACCATATCTTCTTGTTTCTCCTCCCTTATCCGCCTGGCATCGCCTAGCCTTATCTTCAAGTTCCAAGGTCAATTGAAGCTAAGTATAGCTTCAACTTTTCTAAGGTCACCACCTTAGTAAACATGTCCGCTGGATTCTCATTTCCAAGTATCTTTATAAGCTGCAAGATCTTCCTTTCCAAAAGATGACAAATGTAGTGATACTTCAACTCAACGTGCTTTGTCCTTGAATGAAACGCCGGATTCTTTGCAAGAAATATAGCACTTTGACTATCACTGAAAAGAGTACTATTTTCATGCTCCTTCCCAAGTTCCCCTAAGAGAATCTGCAACCACACCATCTCTTTACTTGCCTCTATCACAGCTACATACTCTGCCTCCGTAGTGAACAGTGCAACAACCTTCTGCAACTTAGAAGTCCAAGATATAGCAGTACTGCCATAAGTAAAAACATATCCGGTTGTACTTATTCTCCCATCGAGGTCATTTGATGCCAAGTCTGCATCCACATAACCCACAGGCGCCAAATTCTTGCCTTTGAAACATAGAGCCTTGTCTATGGTACCTCTCAAGTATCACAGGACCCACTTCACTGCTTCCCAATGTTGCTTGCCCGGATCACCCATGAACCAGCTTACTACTCCCACTGCATGAGTAATATCTGGTCTTGTACACACCATGGCATACATGATGCAACTCCATTCTGCTGGGGAGTTCCTCTCACAATCTTCTCCATGCGAATCTCATTCTCAGCACAATATTCCTTGAACTCACGGAGTTCATATTCACCTCCATTGTCAGAACGAAGACACTTTACTTTCAGCCCCGTATCATTCTCTACAAGGGCTTTCCACTTCCTAAAAGTATCAAATGCATCAGTTTTATTTTTTAGAAAGTAAATTCATACCTTCCGAGTGGAGTCATCGATGAAGGTCATGTAATACTCCGAACCACCAAGAGACTTCACAGGCGCTGGTCCCCATAAATTGCTATGCACCAACTCCAGCTTTTCTGCCTACAAGGTTCTGCCCCCTCTCAAGAAACTGACCCTTCTCTGTTTCCCGAAAACACAGTCCTCGCATATGCCAACTTCAACAGATTTTAGCCTAGGAAGTCTCCCTTTCGAACACATTACCTTCATTCCTTTCTCGCTCATGTGACCCAGCCGACAGTGCCACAAATCAACATTAGTCGTAGCTCCTGCGAGATCAATGCAGTCCTTGGAGTTAATTGTAGTATACAACGTACCCTCATTCTTTCCCCGCGCTACTATCATGGCTCCTTTGCTAATCTTCCAACTGTTGCTGCCGAAAGTCACTTTGCATCCCTCTACATCAAGCTGCCCGATTGAAAGCAAATTTCTTTTCAATCCTGGAATGTGCCTCACACCATTCAGCTTTAATGTTGTTCCATTTGGTGTGGATATCCGAACATCTCCTTTTTCCACGATCTTCAAGGGCTCATCATCAGCAAGGTAGACTTGTCCGAATTCCCCAGACACATAATTCTCCATTATTTCAGCATCACTGCAAGAATGGAATGATGCTCCAGAATTCAACACCCATGATTCCAGCGGACTACTGACACTTAAGACCAACGCATCTTCAACATCGTATGTGGCTGCGTTTGCTATCTCCTTCTGTCCCTTCTCGTTCTGCCCCTTCTTGTTTTTCTTGGGTGCTGTACATTGGTTCCTGTAGTGACCAAACTCGTCACAATTCCAACACTGAATTGAGTCTTTGTCTTTCTTGGATTGACTCTTTCCTCTGAACTTTGATCTGCCATGATTTTTCCTACTCTTCGATCTGCCCCTATCCTTCGTGTTCAGCGCTGACCCTGGAGTAGATCCAGACTCTTTTCTGTGAACTTCCTCGCTGATCATCAGATCCGCCACTTCGTCAAGCTTCAGTTTATCTTTAGTAGATGAAGCGCTAACTGCAGTTACTGTGGCGGCCCAACTATCTGGCAAAGAAGATAACAAAACTAAGGCAAGTAATGATGCTCCAGAATCCAACACCCATGATTCCAGCAGACTACTGACACTTAAGACCAACGCATCTTCAACATCGTATGTGGCTGCGTTTGCTGTCTCCTTCTATCCCTTCTCGTTCTGCCCCTTCTTGTTTTTCTTATGTGCTAGACACTGGTTCTTGTAGTGACCAAACTCGTCACAATTCCAACACTGAACTGAGTCTTTGTCTTTCTTGGATTGACTCTTTCCTCTGGACTTTGATCTGCCATGATTTTTCCTACTCTTCGATCTGCCCCTATCCTTTGTGTTCAGCGCTGACCCTGGAGTAGATCCAGACTCTTTTCTGCGAACTTCCTAGCTGATCATCAGATCCCTCACTTCGTCAAGCTTCAGTTTATCTTTAGCAGATGAAGCGCTAACTGCAGTTACTGTGGCGGCCCAACTATCTGGCAAAGAAGATAACAAAACTAAGGCAAGTACCTCATCACTGAATTTGATCCAGTCTGAACACAACTGTCCAATGGTCATATTGAACTCGTTCAGATGTTGCTGCACGGGTGTGCTCTCCGACATTCTGAGGTTGAACAACCGTCTGATCAGATGAACCTTGTTCGCGGTTGTGGGCTTCTGATACATCTCCTCCAAGATCTCCAGCATCTCCCTTGCAGACTTGGCTTTAGTCGTGTGGTAGGCTACGTTCATGGACAACGATAAGCGTATCACACTCATCGCCTTTCTGTTCAACAGATTCCACTCCTTCTATTCCATATTTTTGGGTTTCACCTCCTCTTCTAAGGGTACGTACAGATCTTTACCATAGAGATAATCCTCGATCTGCATCTTTCAGAACCCAAAATTCGATCCGTCAAACTGTTTGATTGAAATCTTCTGATCGTTCATCGTGGCTGCTCCCTTCGAACACACAGCTCTAGATACCAGTTGTTAGGAATTTGTACGCACACACACGATAACAAAAAGAATAAACACGAGATTTGTTTACCCAGTTCGTCTTGCGACTATGTCTGGGGGCGATGAGAAGCCAGGTTTTTCACTATGTTTTCGGATACGGATTACAATGAGAAGATATCAATTTAAAGAGCATTCGCCCTAACCCTAAGCCCATTAGGATCAACTGGGCCGAAGAAAATATGGGCCCCAAAAATCTCCCACAAATTTAGACTCCACACTCCAACAGTTCGGTGGTGCACAACTATCATGATTATTGTCAATATTTAAGCAACTAATACTGAAAAACTATTTTTTTTTTACAGAAACAACAAATAATTTCCAAAAGTACATGATTATTGTCAATAGACTACTGAAATAAAGAACAACTGGATTGAATGATTTACCTAAAGCGGCTTACGCATCATGTATATCATGGACCTGCAGGCGCTAAGAAAAGCATTCTCGTTGTAACTAAATGGGTTATTTTCACCCACAGCCTTTCCAAGCTATACCCAGCCTGGTTATATTACGGCTTCTCATTTAGCACAAGGGCCTGAAGGGGCTGTAACACTTGAAGTATCGTTGAAGATGACTCAACCCCAACTCTTAGCCAGGGATAAAAAGGATACTGTGATCTTCAATTAAATCCGGTGATCTGACAATAATCCTCTCGGGCACATCAGCAGATAATTGACACTTCGTACCA
>JAPKLY010003939.1:0-16540 GCA_026898435.1 Prunella vulgaris
GGAAGCATTTTATGCCTTTTGCAATATTAACAGTCCCGCATCCAATTAGTATGTTGATAAGAAAGCTTCTGAACACATGACATCCCAACTGTATCACTTGGACACATATAAGATGTATTCTGGAAATGGCCGTGTTATTATTGGTAATAGTTCTACTTTGACTATTTCGCATATTGGTTGTCACTGTTCATCTCATAATTTAAGCATGCTTGATATTTTAGTCGTGTCGCACATCACCAAAAATTTATTATCCATCAGTAAACTCACATCTGATATCCTGTTGGGGTTATTTTCTCTGATAAGTATTCATATCCAGCACCAGGAGACAAAGGCAATTATGGCTCAAGGGCACTTTGAGCAGGGTCTTTATGTGTTGGAGCCTGGCCACTCTACCTTGGTAGGTCATTTAAATTCAAGCAGTTTGAAAGCTTCTTTTTGTTTATGACATTTACATTTGGGGCATGTCCCGTTTTATACTATTTCTCTTTTGCAAAAATGAGGTTTGTTTCTGTTACTTCATTATTACCTACTCCTGGTGTTTGCACCTCTTGCCAATTGGCTAAGAGTAACAGTTTGTCATTTCCATTAAATGATAAGCATACTAGTATGATACTTGATTTAGTACATAGTGACTTGTGGGGATCTGCTCTCGTTGACACTGCTGATGGTTATAGATACTATGCTATTTTTGTTGATGACTACTCTCGATTTTCCTTGTTGTATCCACTACGCTCTAAGTCAGAGTTTTATGATGTATTGATGCGTTCTCACAACTTTCTTTGCACTCAATTTAAGACGTCTATGCGTTCTTTTCAATCTGATGGTGGTACTGAGTATTAAATACACATGTTAGCACTTTTCTAAGGAGTCATGGTATAAATCATCAAATTTTTTCTGTATACTCCTCAACAAAATGGTCATGCTGAGCGCAACCATCGCCACATTTCAGAAATTGGTCTTTTTTTTTTCATGCCCATTTGCTGGCTCATTTTTTTTTATGCTTTTGCCACTAATGTGTTTATCATAAATAGTTTACCCTCATCTGTTCTAGATAATAAGTCTCCGTTTGAATGTTTATTTGGTGCTTCTCCTAATTATGCAATATTTAAACCTTTTGGGTGTCGAGTTTTCCCATATCTCCGACATTATGCTCCTAACAAATTGGGTAAACCAAAAGATTGACCTCGAAGTTTCTTCTAGAAGTTGGAACCTTGTGACATAGTTGCTTGTGGAGTTATCGAACTGAAGATGCTAGCGACCATTTACTAGAGCTCTTAGTTTTAACTTCATGTCATATGAACTTCTAAATTTGTTTTATAATAGTCTACTTCTCAATTTATTGTGTGCTCATGTATAGGATAGACATTGACTCTGACAGGCCTTCAAACTTCACAAGAGATCAATCATCAACCTTTAGCCTGGAGTATTATCCCCATCTAGTGCAAAAATAGCCTCCTTAACCTCATCCGTAGATGGAATGACAATTAAAATCAAATTTATCCTGCTATGACACCGACTTGAATGGTAAAGAACCAAGGACAGCGGAAGAATACCGCTGGTTGTCCTTTTAAAAAAAGGTCAGTGTAATAGGCCACAAAATGTGCACCAATTTTCTCCAGGTTACTAGATAAAACCTCATCCACTTCTAACTCATGAATACCCGAAGATGATGCTGAAGACTTATGTAGCGTATGAAAAAAGGAAGAATTACGGTCACCATCTTGCAACCACCGGGTCCTATTCTTCTGAGTAAAGAACTCCTTTCGAGCAGCCAGTAAACAATTCAAAACAACTTGCCTATTAATCTCCTCCTCTAACCAAACATCCATATCGCCAAGAGACTGGATCTCTTGTTGAATATCCATAAGGGAATCTTGGGCCGCCTTATTTTGCACAAAAATGTTACAGAAAACCTCTTTATTCCAAACCCATAAGGAACGCTTTAGCTTCTTCAGCTTTCGGACCATTAAAGATATTGGGTCCCATGCTTGGACCGGCGAATTCCACACATTAAAAACCAATGTCCTAAAACTTTCATGCAATGTCCACACACCCTGGAAACGAAAAGGAAAGGCCGAGAAAACCCCAGCTACCGATAAAGAGAGAAGCAGAGGATGCTGGTCCGAAGAATGCCTGCACAAGACCTCCAGATTCCACTGTGACCAAATTGACAAAAAACCCAAAGATGCTAAAGCCCTATCGAGTTTAGCGGTAAGAAAACTAAACTTAGAATTCCTAGAACACCAAGTATAAGGAGGACCCGAGGCCTCTAAATCTATCAGGCATGTCTCATCAACAAAAGCCTTGAAATCCTCAGAAGAGAGAACTAGCAGACCGGACCTGACTGACACGTTCATGAGAACCCAACACAGAATTGAAATCCCCAATAAACAAACAATAACCCTCCATAAAATAGAGAAGATTAAACCATAAGTTACGTTGCAACAGATACGAGTTTTTTCCGTGCACAAACCCCAAAGTACCCTCACAACCATGCAAAATAAAACTAAAACCCAAGCACTGATCAGAGGAGAAACATACCTGAAAGCAATCCACCCAAGGGGAACGACACAACACCCAAATATTTGGCCGTAGCATTCTGACCAATACAAGAAAGACCCAAACAATGCCAAAATCTAGTAGAAATCGAGGAGAATAGTACGTTGGGTTCATAGAAAGCTACCACATCTAGCTTGTGTAATTGGCAAAAGGTAATCAAAGTGTTCTATGTTTGATCGTTGCCAATTAGGCCTCACAAATTCTAGGATAAAATAATCATAAAGACGCGGGATAACCCAGCTACATCGTGCAATTAAAGTTAATTCGTTGGACATGAACGACAAATCATCCAAAGAAGCAACTGGATCCCCTACTCCCTTATCCAGCTGAGATATGGAAGAAGAAACCCCAGCAGTGGTGAGGCCTACACCAGAGGTCGTTCGAAAGGCCGACGGAACCTCAGTAGCAGTGTGTCCTACACCAAAAACTATTTGCAATGCCCGTTTAATGGAGACACCCGTCAGCACAGAAAATTCTGTGAATTTATGTTTTGAACGAACCTCCGTCTAACCTTGATCAAAAGAAGTCTTAGTTGGTGGATCTTGCTGATTAACCGCAGGTACCAGCGCCAAACTAAGGTTGGGATCGTGGACATCCTCCTTCCAGCCATGAACATCAGAGACCTTTTTGGGATAATCTAAGTATTTTGATTAGATCCCAAAACCCCTGATGATTTGCCTAAGTACAGTAGTCAGGATGGTCTAGATCAGGATTATTCAGGTTAGGTATTCAGTTCAGGGGGAACGTGTTGAAGACTGAAGAATGTTGGTGTCGACCCAATTATCTTAAGTCAAAAGTGCATTCCATCCTGAAGAAGTCAGAGTTAGTCTTGAAGATTGCCTGAACTGAAGCTGAAGTTCGAAGACCTGAAGATCTATCCTGAAGACAGTCCGAAGATTCCACTGACTATTGATCCTACTGAGTACACTAAGCATGCTCAGGTCAGGACTTAGTCAGTGAGGGAAATGTAACCTTATTCAGGCTGAGTATCATCTTTTGGTACTCATAAGACCTGACTTGGGCTTTGTATCACTTGCTGATACCTGTAAGTCCTAAGCATAAAGGTTACACTTGATGTGGGTAGTTGACATTTATGTTAACAACTGAGACAAAGAGAATGTCAGTAGACTCCAATAAAGACAACATTTATTCTGATTAAAGATAAGAGACTCAGAGTTTAAATGTAAGAAGAAGGACCAAGTTACGTCGAATAACTAGCCATTTGTACGGAGAGCCAATCGATAGTATACACGCATGTACGGAGTCTATGCAGCAATTAATGTGGCATTCTATGCGGTTCAGAGTTGTAGGCGGCGGGCTCAAAATTTCTTGATTAAGCACTGGAAAAAGGTCAACAAGTACAACTAGTCTGCAACCACCCTAAAATAGGAAGATTTGGGTAGATCTCCTCCAACGGATCTATTTCAAATCTTCACTATAAATACAAAGGACCTTGCACCCATACAAGATTACGGGAAGTTTCCAAGTGAAGAATTCTCAAGAATCTAAGCTCTCAAAGAATACTCTAAACAACACTCTGTAATTAAGTTTTCCTAGTGTTATAGTAGGATTCATTCGGTATTTGCTTAGATTGATAGCTCTTCATCCTTAACTTTGTTTTGTATTGCTAGAGCTATCACCTAGTTGGAATCAAAATACCAAACCCCTCAGGTTGTGAGGAAGGTTGGTTAGAAGGAATGGGACTTGTAAAACTACTCAGGGGCTAAGTTACTAAGAGAGGAAGGAAGCTATTCGTGCACCTTGGCACGTTAAAAACAAGTTCTGATCCTTAGTGGAAGAGGATCACTTCTTGTTAAATCAGGTCGTGGACGTAGGATTTGGTTATCTCTAAACCACGTTAAAAAAACCTCTTGTGTGCTGATTTACATTATTGTTCAGGATCATATATTGTCATTCATTATAAACTGAGCATTCCGCGTAAGTTTGAAAAATCAGGAGGAATCAATTCTCCTTACTCTTAATCTTGTGCACTAGCCTTAACCACCTTTTCTAAGCAAGTCAGAGAAACTATTTTCAGAAACTAAAATGAGTAGAACTGAAGGACTCACATTCCGCACGCACTCTAGCTTACTGAGATAGCTATCCAACTGACTAGCTTCTGAGCGGTCAGTAGGGTTCATTATCTCTACTGAGCTTCCGAGAGCACTTTACTCGGACTCAACCTATCTTACTCCTGACTGATCTGTCTCTGCTGCCCATGCGGACCATCAGTTCAGTGTAGTACTATCAGAATCTTCCTGACTGAGTTTGTAAGAGCATTTTCTGAAGAATTCGGAAAATCTGACATCAGTGTATCCCCCCCCCATACACTAATTTACTCATTTCAGGACCAACAAGTTGTATCAGAGCAGTGGTTCAAAAGACCACTGACTTTGAGTACTGATAGTTTCTGAGAAGAAACTTTTGGTAGTCGTCTGAACTGATCTATTTCTGAAAACTTGCATATCATGGCATCTTCTAAGCGCCTTGAAGGCAACCTTCCTTAGTTCTTTGTTACTAATTATGATTATTGGAAATTTAGAGTTCTTGCCCATCTTCATTCCTTTCATGACCAAATGTACAGGGTGATCGAGGAAGGCTCAATCTCGTTCATGACCAATCGATCAACTACCTGGCTAGTGACTGGAAATGACCCAGTTCCCCAATCATGAGAAGAGCCTGTGGAGAGGTCCGCGCTTACATTTGACCAGATTAAGCAAATTGGACTAGATAATGTTGCTAAGAACATTATACTCCACACCATTTCTTACGAGAATTCGGTCAGACTGATGCACCTGAAGATGGCAAAGGAGAACTGGGATGCCCTGGCGGAGATAAGCGAGGGTTCTGAGAAGATTAAAGAGAACAAGAGAGATCTTGCGATCAGGAAGTTTGAAGCCTTTAGCATGCTAGATGGAGAGACAATTGATCAGATGGAGTCTCGTTTCATTAAGATGATGAACGAGCTAGAAACCCTTGGGAAGGAGTTTTCCAAGAGGGAGGTGTCCTAAAAAATCCTTAATTGTTTCCCTGAAAGATGGGATACAGGAGTGATCTTGCTGATGAAAACTCAGGACCTCACGTACGTCTCTCACACTTACCTCTTCTCAAAGTTAAAAGCTCTGGAATTTGACCTCGATAAGAGGAAGACGAAGGGTGAGGTTAGTGAGGATTGACTGAGGCGAGGACGCCGGAGAAGGAAAAGAGCTTGGCACTGAAAGCCAATCCCGAGCCTGAGGCTGGATCTGGTTCTAAGTCCCTAAAGCAGATGAGTAAAGATGGGCTTGCCCTGGAGTACAGCCTGATGGCCAGGAGGTTCGAGAAGGTCAACTCACAATTTGGCAGGTATAAAAAGTTTTATACTGATTCCAGGGACATAAGATATTCCAGCCCCAAGAGATCGAGCCCCCGGAGAGGAGAAATGAGGGGTACTGATTCCAGGAGGGAGTGCGAGGAGCCTGAGCGCCGGATGGAAGAGAAGAACTCCAGGAGGAGTGATGATGCTGAGCCCAGAAGATCCAGCTCCAAGCCTGAAAAATAATCAGGGAGCAGGAGGGACTCAGATGGTAAGCGTTATACTGACAAGTCTGTTGCTAGTGATGCAGATCAGTGTTATCACTGCAAGAAGACTGGGCACTATTAGTATGACTGCCCGAAGCTCAGCGCTCGAGAGAGAAAAGATCGGAGAGCAAAGAGAGATCTCAGGATTTCTGATCGGAGAGCTATGCTTGCTGAGGATTCCTCAGATTCAGATGGCCCAAGACGTCGATCCGCTGAACTCTTCTCCAATAAAGAGTATGATGATCTCTGTCTGATGGCAGATGATGAGGTATGTTCTTCTGCCTCTTCTCCTGATCACGCACCTGAGCTTACCTCAGATTCAGCAAGAGATCTTGACCTTTAGCTCAACTTAGAGCAATTGATGGTTGATTTTTCGAGGCTGTAGGAGACACATACTCACACAGTGGATGTGAATGCAAACCTGAGTAGTGAGAATGATCGTCTCACTGAGACTCTGAGAGTCAGAGACACTGAAGAGGCTTTAAGACTAGTAAGCCTTAAGGAAGAGCTACTTCATGCCCGTAATGGAAATGATGAAGCTCATCTTGAGGTTGAACGACTGAAAGCCGTTGTGGCCTCTCTCATTGAGACTCGTGATATTGATCGGTTCCTTATTCAGGAATAGTTGGAGGTTGAGCGGATCTACCTGAGTGAGATGCTCGATGCTGAGTTGTACACTCGTCTCAGGGCTGAGCATGCTGCTCTGGGTCTTGAGCAGACTGCAAGGGAGATTGCTGACCAACAGCTGGTGCTTCAATACACCACTGTCATTGAGTCCCTAAAAAAGGAGAATGAGCACTTGAAGGAAAAGTTGGAGAAGTTACACAAGTCAGCCCTAGTGGTTGATAAGTTAACGGTTATCTCTCAGCATACTGATGGTGCTAAAGTAGGGTTGGGTTATGACTCAAAGAACCCTAAGGGCAAGAAGAAAAGAGGTGCTTCAGGAAGCTACTCTAAGAAAGTATTTATCCCTGCCCAAACTGACGGAAAAAATCAAAGTATTGCCCGTCAGGATAATAGCTCAAGGAAGGGAAAACAGTCTGCTGAACCTGCCGGACAAAAGGCTGAGGGATCAGGGCCAAAACTATAAAGGGAAAGGCTCAGATCGGGGAACGGAGTTTATTAACTCTTATATAACTAATTTTTGTACTGACCTTGGTATTGCTCATGAGACTTCTGCAGCTAGGACCCCGCAGCAGAATGGAGTAGCTGAGAGAAGGAATCAGACCCTGAAGGAAGCGGCCAGGACCATGTTGGCTGAGTCAGGACTGCCCAAGAAGAACTGGGCTGAAGCAATCAACACTGCTTGCTACACTCAAAACCGATCTATGCTGAACAAACAACACTCTCAGACGCCCTATGAAACGTGGAACAAGAGGAAGCCTCACATCGCTTATTTCCATATCTTTGGGTGTAAGTGTTTCATCCTGAACAATGGGAAAGACCAGTTGAAAGCCTTTGATAGCAAGTCTGATGAGGGAGTGTTCTTAGCATACTCCTCAGTCAGTAAAGCCTTCAGGATATACAATTTTTGGACTCTTGTTGTGGTGGAAACACCTCATGTTGTGTTTGATGAGATTGCATCAGTGCGTAGAAAACAAGTTCCAAGTCCTGACACTGAGGGGGTTACCAAGAGGGTGACAAGACTGAGCCTGAAGCAAAATCCTGAGTTCAAGGACAAGTTTGTGCATGCTCCCATGAGATGGGATGATGATGACGATCAGGATGGACCTCAGGCCAACCCTCAGCAAGCCCCAGCCTCGGAGAATGTTGAGTCTCAAACGGAGGCACAGACTCAACCTGAGGTAAGGACTGTCGGTGATGATGCTTCTACACCTGAGACAGTCTTGAGTCTAACTCTGTAGGGGGAAACAATGTCCCTAACATTGGACAAACCTCAGGGAATGACTCAGTGTCCCCTGCTCTTGTTCGTTCTGCTTCTTTACATGTAATTGAGAGTAACATTTCAGGATCAGGTGAGGGAACATCACAAGCTTCTCCCAGTGTTCCAGTCAGTCGAAGGACGTGGCTCTCTGATCACTCATTGGCAGATATCATTGGTGATATCAATGAGGGGGTCAGGACAAGGTTGTTCCATGGTGAGATCGCTATATTTTGTTGTTTCCTGTCTGATCAGGAACCTAAGAACATAGAAGAAGCTCTTGCTGACCCCAATTGGATCATGGCCATGCAGGATGAGCTCAATCAGTTTGAGCGGAATCAGGTTTTGAAGTTAATTGATAGACCTATGCATCAACATGTTAATGGCACCAAGTGGGTCTTCAAGAACAAGAGGGATGAGAAGAATGTTGTTGTCAGGAACAAGGTCAGACTGGTAGCTAAGGATTACTCTCACGCCGAAGGGATCGACTATGATGAGACCTTCGCTTCGATCGCAACGTTGGAAGCAATCAGGTTATTCTTGGCTTATGCAACATTCAAGAAGTTCAAGGTGTATCAGATGGACGTGAAGAGTTCCTTCCTGAATGGAATTTTGAACGAGAAGGTTTATATGGAGAAACCTCTTGGGTTCGAAGTTGGTGACAAGGTGTATCACCTGAAGAAAGCTCTTTACGGCCTGAAACAAGCTCCTAGAGCTTGGTATGACACTCTCTCCCAATTCCTGATCGACCACGGGTTCGTGAAAGGAACAATGGACAGGACCTTATTCAGGATATCCGAAGGGGAGGATATTCTCTTAGTCCAAATTTATGTTGATGACATTATTTTTGGATCACTGAACCTGAAACTTTGTGAGAAATTCTCAAAGCTGATGACGAGGAAGTTTGAGATGTCAATGATAGGAAAGATGAACTTCTTCTTAGGTCTTCAGGTCAGGAAAATTGACTCCAAAATTTTCATAAATCAGTCCAAGTATGCGAGGGATTTGATTCAGAAATTTGGAGTTCAGTCCAGCAAAGTATCACGTATTCCCATGAACACAAACGAGGAGCTGGATCCTGACAAGGAGGGGACCTCAGTAGATCAGACTGAATATAGGGCACTGATTGGTTCGTTGTTGTATCTGGCTGCTAGTCGTCCTGACATCACCTATGCAGTTAGAGTGTGTGCGAGATATCAGTCTAATCCGAAGAAGTGTCATCTAGAGAGTGCCAAAAAGATTCTGAAATACCTTAAGGGTACAATAAATTTAGGACTTTGGTATCCCTCTGATGGCAACCTAGAACTGACAGGTTATTCTGATGCTGATTATGGAGGTTGTAAGATTGATAGGAAATCAACTATAGGCACATGTCAGTTTCTAGGGAGCAAACTGATCTCTTGGTTTTCTAAGAAACAAACAAGTGTTGCAACGTCTAGAACTGAAGCTAAGTATATGGCAGCAGGCAGTTGTTGCTCGCAAATCCTTTGGTTGAAGCAACAACTGAAAGACTACCAAGTAGAGGCTATTGTCCCAATTTATTGTGACAATAACAATGCCATAGCCATATCCCAAAACCCAGTCTTGCACACAAGGTGTAAGCATGTAGACATCAGGCATTACTTTATAAGAGATAATGTTGAGGATGGAGAGGATCCCTACTGACAAACAGAGAGCTAACATCCTTACTAAGGCTTTTCCTGAAACCAGGTTTGTTGAGTTGTCAGTAGAGTTAGGACTTCTTGACCCAGGCTTAGAAGATTAAGTATGAATCTTAGTTCAGGATTGAACAAGGTTAGGAGGAATGACTAACTAAGGATCAGAGTATTCAGAGAGAGGTGAATGGCTTTCAGGGGGAACTGGCATCAGGAAAAGGATCTTCGGATTAGGATGTTTAGGATTCAAGACTCAGAACTCAGGACTAGTCATCCTGAACTTTCACAAGTGGTATCAGTCAAATTACTATATTTGACTAACTGGTACGTTGTCCTGAATTTGATTGCATCATCTCTGTATGTGTCAATCGTCTTGTCACATCAAAAGATTTTTGTCTTTTAATCCCAGCCATTCATTTATTATTCAGTTATTATTTAATGCAATTATTTGAATTAAATACGGACATATTTTGACAGGCATTTAATGCAAAGTGGGCGGGAAGGTAACCTATAAAGTTTTTGAATGATTACTCGCGAAAACTGAAAAGTTGCCATTTTCGTCCATGCATTTTTAGCTTATGATCTCAATCGTTGATATTGAAGAGTCATTCATTCTCAATCATCCGATTACACTGACCGTTTTGTATAAATAGTAGAAGATACAGACTTTGTGTCCTTTACGCACCCACATATTTCTTGCTATCTATACTTTCTCTCTCTCTCTCTCTCTTTCTCTGCACCTAATCTTTTTCTCCATAATCCATCAATGGCGTCCACAAAGACCAATTTCTTCGAGAACCTCCACTTTCTGAGGGAATCCATTGCCTATGAGCCTGTTGTGGATTTCTCATCGGCACATAAGGAGATCATCCCTGTTCGTGATTGCGTCCAGACCGCCGGAATCCTCAACTGGGTAACCTTGAAGCCGGATAGGCTCTACCCACGCTTGGTTGTAGTGTTCTACCTTAAGCTGGCCAAGAACAAGAATGAGGAGTGGGAGACGTCCATTCCAACTACCCACAACACAGTTGTTGAGGGAAAGAAGGTCGTCAAGAGGCGGTGGATCAATGTTAATGTCCGACGGTTGATCAGGTCGATCTACAATCTCCCTCACTCGGAGAAGATGAAGTTGTGCTTGCCCCAGGAGCATAGAGCGGGTCTAGAACAGGATTTCCTAAATTCTCTTTGTGACGAGGATACTCTGATTAAGGCCGGGCTGAACAAGTCTGTGCTTCAGACCACACCCAGGCATCTCTTTGGCCTGGTTGTGGAGAGTATCATGGGGAGTGTTGGTGGGCTGAAGCACGTGTCCAGGCCCAAGCTCTGCATGATGATGGTAGTGAAGGAGTCTGCCGATCAGCCATTTGACTGGGAGAGTACTTTCTTCAGCAGTTAGTTCAGGAGAGGAAGAAGATTGAGTACTCAGATGAAGGGCTTGCTACCTTCAAAAAGTCTGTACACTTCGGAACTCGACTTTCTCTGATGATTGATAAGCTGAAGATTGGGGACATCGACATCGCTCAGTCCATTCCACTCCCTACCCTGATCACTCTCTTCCGCTCTCTGAGGGAGAAAACGAGCAAGAGAGTTAAGTCCTCACAACCCTCAGAGAAGAATGCGAAGCAATCCATTCTTCTGAAGTTCAAGAAAGCTTCTGAGGAAAAGGTTCGAAAATCAGTATCGGAGTTGAAGACCTTGCTGAAGGATGAACCCTCTGATGACGAAGCTATTGAAGATGATATTGTGGAGTATGATGAGGGTGGTCGACCTGACACTTCTGAGCGACCTAAGAAGACAGCTTCAGAAGCTCAACCAGCGGAGATCGCATCAGAAGCTCAACCAGCGGAGATCGCTTCAGAAGCTCAGGCATCTCCTGAATACGTTTATGAACAGGACAAGGCTGATACTCAAATTCAGTCTGCTTTGGTGGCTATTCCGGAGATGGTTGCAAGGTTGGAGGAGGCTCAAGAGGAGCAAATGGGAATTGAGGTTCAGGGGGAACCGGCTCCACTGAACTTTCTCATTCTGAGGGTTAAGGCCTAAAAACTGCAATGTTTGGTCCCTCGGACACTGAGGAGGAGGAGAAGAAGGATGATGTCCCTGTAGATACTCCTTGGAGGTTCCCAGTGCCTGACTTGGCAACATTAACTGGTTTTGAGATCCTGGCAAGAAATCAGGCACTCCGGCTAGTGGAAAGGCATTTCCCTGATTTGACTACAGCTCAGCAAGAGGAAGTGGTGCAGCTCCGCACCTATGCTCATATTCGTAAAGCCACGTTTGTGGAGCTGTCCATTCCTGCTGAAAATAAAGGATGGGAAAAGCTAAAGGAGGGGGAGTCAGCATTATTTGATGCATTCAACATCAGGTCATTCACCCGGCTCCTGAAGGTGAACGATTTTATGCTAACTATATGGAAAATTTATCCTGATGTTGCTTCAGCGGAGCCAGAGAAAGCTGAAGGTGAGGGAAAAGAACTGGTGATAGTTCCGAAAGTTACGAAGGAGAAGGAGAAGGAAGATGAGGTGATGGTAATTGCTGATGCTGTTCAGTAAGGTGCATATGAGAAGGTCATTGCACCGGCCGATGAAGCACTCCCCGGGGCCGGGACTGCTGAGGCTTCAGGAGAGGCCCCGATGAAACTGACTTCCAGACCATCTGATCTAGTTTCTGTTCCTGGTGATCGGATTCAGAGGCGGGCTCTATGGGTGCGCAATACCTCGTGTACTCATGCCTACCTCCACAAATGGCTGCATATGCACGAAGCAAGGATTCATCGGTTCAATGTCTATGCTGAGCTGATTAACCAACGAATGAAGAAGTTGAATCAGGACCAGGAGGAGCTAGGCAAAGAAATGGCTGAGGGTTTATTAGAGCTCGGAACCACTCATGGGATGGAGGTCACAACTCTTGTAGGGCAAGCATCTGAAGCAATCAATGCCTACAAGAAGTTGACAACTGATGCCTTGGTTGAGCAGGAAGACAAGTTCAACAAATTGATCGATCAGAAGATTGATGACAAGCTGAATCAACTGATCGATGCGAAGATTGCTTAGCTGAAGGGGGAAGTTAAGGCAGAAGTCAGTGAGGTTTCTGCTAAGGTGAAATCAACGGCAACGGGATTGGGGTCTGAAGTGCGTGAGTTGAGCCGTCACATTGGAGACCTTCAGTAAAAGAACCAGAAACTGTCTGATGGGACCGGAGTCCTTGGGCTGACCCTTGAGGAGGTCGTCAAAAAACTAAATGCTGATGATGCCAAAAAGGAGGAATTGTGGCAAAGAAAACTGCAAAGAAGTGGCCAGCGCTAAAGAAGCCTACCCCCATCCTCGGGCCAGCTGAAAGGAAACAGACGAGGTCAGTTGTCGCCGCTGAAGTGGGCCCATTTGAATCAGCTCCGAAAAAGTTGAAACAAACTTCCTTGGAACCAATCGTCAAGGGGATTCAGGAGGCAGAGCATCCGAGCTCAACCACTCAGAAGACGGAGATGACCGAGAAGAAGAAGTTGGTGAAGATGAAGAAGATTTCACAACTTGGTCAGATCCAGAGACTGAAAGAGTCAGTGGAGTACCTGACTTCCCAGATTGAGAAGTAGAAAAAGGTCAGCTCAGGATCTAGGAAGAAGGCTCTGCGGAAGCAGGTGGTGTCTCAGGATCAGGGGCCTCCTTAGTCCAAGTATGTTGAGGAGTTCATTCCCAAGGAACTATCCGAAAAGTGGATTCCGGTCAGAAATCGATGGGCTTATTTGTTCTATGTGGTGGGGGTCTGGGATGACCTAAAAGAAGATAAGGATGTCATCATACACCACTGGATGACGGAGGAGTATCAGGACCTTTGGTTCGAGATCATCAGACATGGTGACATCGTGGGCGTCGAGATCACTCCTCCTGACCTGATCAGGTACCCACCACCTTTGTAGAGGAAGTCAAATCAGCTGGACAAGCCAGCCATTCAGGAGGAGGTGGTCATAATTGGGAAGGTGTCCAATGCCCTAAATGATCGGAGAAAGATGAATCTGATCTTGCTCTGCGTCCTTGACATGTATGGCATTCCCCTAGAAGATTGGGAAGATGAAGATGAAGCTGAGTAGATTGTCAGGAATAGTTTCTCAGGAAATATTTGTAATAACTTCAATGTTTTGTACTTTTGTTGAAAATCTAATGAAGTTAATATTTCCAGGGTACAACTTCTTGTTGACTCTTGACTTTACTTTTCTGCATCTTTATCAAGAACTGTACTAACACTTTCCTTGTTTCCATCTTATAGACTAAGTACCTAGTTTGTCAGGAGGTACTGAACCTTTTCAATGACCTCGTCAGCTGATTGTTTAGGTGGATAAGAATTTTCTTAAGGGTTTTGGCATCATCAAAAAGGGGGAAATTGTTGGGACAATCTAAGTATTTTTATTAGATCCCAAAACCCCTGATGATTTACCTAAGTACAGTAGTCAGGAGGGTCTAGATCAGGATTAGTCACGTTAGGTATTCAGTTCAGAGGGAACGTATTGAAGACTGAAGAATGTTGGTGTCGACCCAATTATCTGAAGTCAGAAGTGCATTCCATCCTGAAGAAGTCAGAGTTAGTCTTGAAAATTGCCTGAACTGAAGTTGAAGTCCGAAGACCTGGATATCCATCCTAAAGACAGTCCGAAGATTCCCCTAACTATTGATCCTACTGAGTACACTAAGCATGCTCAGGTCAGGACTTAGTCTGTGAGGGCAACGTAACCTATTCAGGCTGAGTATCATCTTTTGATACTCATAAGACCTGACTTGGGATTTGTATCACTTGCTGATACCTGTAAGTCCTAAGCATAAAGGTTACACTTGCTGTGGGTAGTTGACATTTATGTTAACACCTGAGACAAAGAGAATGTCAGTAGACTACAATAAAGACAACATTTATTGAGTTAATGACAAGAGACACGGAGTTTAAATCTACGAGGAAGGAAAAAGTCACGTCGAATAACTAGCCATTTGTACGAGAGCCAATCGATAGAAGACACACATGTACGGAGTTTGCGCAGCAATTAATGCGGCATTCAGTGCATTTCAAAGTTGCACCGGCGGGCTTAAAATTTCCGGATTAAGCACTAGAAAAAGGTCAACAAGTACAACTAGTCTGCAACTACCCTAAAATAGGAAGATTTGGGTAGATCTCCTCCAACGGATCTATTTCAAATCTTCACTATAAATACAGAGGACCTTGCACCCATACAAGGTTACGGGAAATTTCCAAGTGAAGAATTCTCAAGAATCCAAGCTCTCAAAGCATATTTTAAACAGCACTCTACAATTAAGTTTCCCTAGTGTTGTAGTAGGATTAACTCGGTATTTGCTTAGATTGATAGCTCTTCATCCTTAGATTTGTTTTGTATTGCTAGAGCTATCACCCAGTTGGAATCAGAATATCAAACCCCTTAGGTTGTGAGGAAGGTTGGTCAGAAGGACTAGGACTTGTAAAACCACCCAGGGGCTAAGTCCTAAGAGAGGAAGGAAGCCATTCGTGCACCTTGGCACGTTAAAAACAAGTTCTGGTCCTCAGTGGAAGAGGATCACTTCTTGTTAAATCAGGCCGTGGACATAGGAGTTGGTTATCTCCGAACCACGTTAAAAAGCCCCTTATGTGCTGATTTACATTATTGTTCAGGATCATATTGTCATTCATTATAAACTGACCATTCCACATAAGTTTGAAAAATCAGGAGGAACCAATTCTCCTGATTTTTTATCTTGTGCACTAGCCTTAACCACATTTTCTAAGCAAGTCAGAGAAACTGTTTTCAGAAACTAAAACAGGTAGAACTTAAGGGCTCACATTATGTGCGCACTCAAGCTTACTGATACAGCTATCCAACTGACTAGCTTCCAAGTGGTCAGTAGGTTTGTTATCTCTACTAAGCTTCCGAGAGCACTTTACTCAGACTAAGCCTATCTGACTCCTGACTGATATGTCCCTGCTGCCCCTACGGACCATCAGTTCAGTGTAGTACTATCAGGATCTTCCTTTGTAAGAGCATTTTCTGAAGAATTCAGAAAATCTGAAATCAGAGTAATTCCCCCCTCCCCATAAACTGATTTACTCATTTTGCGATCAACAGACCTGGGGTATACTAGAAAGTATGCTTTTACTTTGTATAACTAAACTAAATCTTTGAGCTTTATCTGAAATAAATCTTTTATCACTGTGCTTTAGATAAATATGAATGTTATTTATTTATTGCAATCCGTTCATATAATAGTACAAGTCACACTATAGATAAATGTGGTGATCCCCGGATAACTCAAAGCAAGATCACATTATCAGTTTCTTGTAACAAGTACTAAATTCATAACCTAGATGGGATTTAAACACCCCATTGGTAAACGGTTGATGTGTATATCCCAGATTGGCTTATCTTGACCAAGGGATTGCACTAGTGATTCTTCCATACTGATTTATTGGATGAAGAATTAGACCTCAGTGGTCGTTTATTTCAAAACATCTGTCCCTTAAATAGGACTGTGTGTGATCCGTGCGTGGCACTTTATTTTGTTATGGGTAGAGAGTTAATAAGACTCAATACTTTGCATCTTGGGTGACGCCATTGAAAACATGACAGTTGCTAAGATTTAATACAGAGGAACCTGTGCTTGGAGAGTCTTGCATGATTAGTCCCCTTGGTGGGCTCTAAACGTTCGTCATACTAAATCTTGCAAGTGGAATTTGTTTCCGGTATGATGATAAAGAAGAGCTATCCTTACTCCAAGGTTAATATGTTAAATTAATTAAAGAGTTCAGTGGCTTGATTAATTAACGGACAAGAGAATCTTAAACACGGGAAATAATGACTGGAAGCCATTTGATTGTAATATGGGTTAAGATGGATAGTGCAACATTAATCCTATAG
>JAPKLY010003940.1:0-16535 GCA_026898435.1 Prunella vulgaris
GAAATACACTACTACAAAAAAGTTAATAGACATCGGGTAATCTCTGTTGTTATTTGTATAAAAGTCCGTTGTCTACTAAGGTGTTGTTAAAGACACCCCCTCTTTAACAACGGATAATATCCGTTGTCTATTTTCCAAACAACAACGGGTAGATATTTAATAGACAACGGTTGATGTCCGTTGTCTATAAGTACAGTTACAACAGAGCATATCTCAATAGACAATGGTGAATGTCCGTTGTCTATTATAATAGTGACAACGGAGCATATCTCAATAGACAACAAATATTTTCCGTTGTGTATCAACAATTTGACAATAGCTTTTGTCTTAGTAGACAACAGTTAATGTCTGTTGTCTATTAGAGTGTGAAAAATGAAGCATCTGATTAGACAACAGTTATTCTCCGTTGTGTATTAGCATTTTGACAATGATTTTTGTATCTAAATAGACAATTGTTATTATACGTTGTATATAAGAGATTTGACAATAACATTTCATTATCTACAATAATTTATATACATTGTCTATTATATTTTTCACAACAATACCATATATATATATATGACAAACACTTATATACAAATTTCTACGGATCTAAGATCCGTAGAAATATCCATTTTTTAAAATTCGCAGGTCTAAACCAGGTCGGGTCGAATTTGAGTATTTTTTTCCAAAATTCGCATAACTTGTGATTTTCGCTCCCAGGTATGTTACAGTTGGGGCAAATACATGTTACTTTAAGGCAAAATGTGTGTTACAACTAGATTAAATGTTGTTTTCTACACATATTCATTTATTTTTGTAGAAGTAAATATTTTTCATGCAATGTAAAACATGTATATGTTACATTGTATGTGTAACACATATTTATTCTTAATAAAAATACATTTTATCCTATAGTAACACATATATGCTCATATAATAACACAAATTGAGGAACAAATATGTGTTACAATTAGAGAAAATATGTATTACTGCAAATTTATGTTACAATTGGAGTAAATTTGTGTTACTGCAAATGTGTGTTACATCTAGTGTAAATGTGTGTTACAATTAGAGTAAATGTGTGTTACTGCAAATGTATGTTACAATTAGAGTATATGTGTGTTACTGCAAATGTGTCTTACAATTAGAGTAAATGCGTGTTACTGCAAGATCAAATGTGTGTTACTGTATGCACAAACATTTATTTATCCTTATAAAAATATATATTATATTTTATATAACATATATAAGGTATTATATGATGTATTAAGTACATGAATAACATATTATTAACATAAATCAACAAAGAGAATAAAAAATAAATTAAGTAACACATATTTATACTTGCAGAAATACATATTTTCTTTATAGTTACTAGAAAAGTACAAAAAATTAATTTTTAAAAAATTAGTAACACGGATTTTGCCTAATTGTAACACGCATTTGCCCAAATTGTAACATACATGGGTGCGAAAAAACATATTATTAACATAAATCAACAAGAGAATAAAAAATAAATTAAGTAACACATATTTATACTTGTTGAAATACATATTTTTTTATAGTTACTTGAAAAGTACAAAAAATTAATTTTTTAAGAATTAGTAACACAGATTTTGCCTAATTGTAACATGTCTTTGCCCAAATTGTAACATACCTGGGGGCTGGGAGCGAAAAAACATATTATTAACATAAATCAACAAAGACAATAAAAAATAAATTAAGTAACACATATTTATACTTGCAAAAATACATATTTTCTTTATAGTTACTTGAAAAGTACAAAAAATTAATTTTTAAGAATTAGTAACACAGATTTTGCCTAATTGTAACACGCACTTGCCCAAATTGTAACATACCTAGGAGCGAAAAAATCTGGAACTACAAGTTGCGCGAATTTTGGAAAAAAATGTCCAAATCTGACCCGACCCAGTTTAGATCCGCGAATTTTTCAAAAATAGATATTTTTACGGTAGAAATTTGTACACAAGTGTTGCTCTATATATATATATATATTGTGTATAACTTTTTAAATAACGCAATTGTGCAACAATAATAATAAAAATTCACAATATAAACTAGCTAGATAATTTTACCAAGGAACAAAATTCAGAACATAATATATCCAAAATACTAAATTTACAAATCAAAATATAATATGTTCCACAGTAGTTCACATTAAGTAAAAATAATCAAATAAATTTGAATAAAGGCACAAAGACTTAGTACTCCACTACATGCAACCCTGAATACATTCAGCCCATTCCAACCGCACCTGATCAATTTGAGCTATAGTGTAAGTCCTCTCTTTAACCTGTGAAATAACATAGATTTTAAATACACTAAATTAAATAAAATTCTAAAAATAGATAAATTTTGTAAATAAATTCTAATATACCAGAGATTGCATTGAATCCATATCGACAGTCCCATCAAATAAAAGAATATTCCTCATAAACCGTAATACGAAAAATCAACATTGTTTTCCATCTGGTTGTCTAGGATCCTGTTTAAGAACAAATACAATTAATTATGAATATATTTAATTAGAACACTTAGCAATCTACATCTTTTACATACCTTGATTGTTTTCCACATCGAACCTTTTTTTTTTGTTTTCTTGCCATCGTCTGTGCATTGAACATCTTGAAGGCCCTTCATAGTAGAATAGCTAGATTTAGTAGATATTATCACAATAGTTAAGAAATTATAATAAGTGAAACGACATACATGTCAACAACTTTTTTCCATGCACCATCATTGATGCCATCATAAAGAGGATCAAATAAACAAATTTCATCTTTGTGGGGATCGATGATTGTCAGACTCCAATGTGCTCTGCATAGAGACTCATATAATAAGTTAATTCAACTAATTTACTCAAAGTTTAATTGTTAAAATGATTTCTCACTTACCCTACGTTACATGGCACAACACATAGTTGATTAGCAGGTGTTCCCACCATTCTCTTCATGAGAAATCGTGCCCTTTTTGAGATTTGATCTTCAACAAATGCTTGGTCATTATCTGGTGAAGGCATATGTCCGACACCATATGGATCCACAAATCTGAACCTATCAATATTCTTCTCCTTCAACTTATTGTACAAGTATCTACCATGACCCAAAATACATGTTATTAAAATCTATTATCGACAAAAGACTCAAAGAATTAAAAGCTGAAATTGAAGAATGAAATATATACCTCATATAAATTACAACGCATGAGTATGTAATGGGTTGCAATCGACTAAAGCAGTCTATGTCTTCAAAGTGAATAGGTATTTCAACTCAATTAAGGATATTGTTGTATGACATATTATAAAAAAAATGATTTTATAATCCATTATAAAAATAAATCATTCTGATTCTCTTGGTCCACCCATTTCTTCATTTAAATTTCATATTATTTCTTTTGACAATCGAATGAGATATTTAAAAAAAAAAAACTTCAAAACTCATCACTAATGACTTTTGAACCAATAGATTTGAAATGTAAGAATGTTGAGGGTAGACAAAGCTGCAGTAGTATTTATTATCAATTTTCTTTTCTAAAATATCACTTCAATTAATTTGACCTTAACAAATCCGTCTCACAAAATGATGGTGAAGAAGGTGGTATTTGGTACCTATATATATTCATGTAAAAAGTGCCCACAACATCTCTACATTACATATAATACGCAATGATATCAGAAAATCCATCATGATTGCCATTCAACAGGAAAATGTGCATTTGATACATGAAAACTTCCCAAGATTCTCCAGCCCAGCAAAAAAATACAACACTAAAATTGGTTTCAAAGTACTTAAATTCCAGAAACATAGAAGAACATCTAAAATTGCATCAATACTGGTACGGGGGACTCTGGTAATTGCATCTTAAATTCCATCTTAAAAGAACATCTAAAATTGCATCTTAAATTCCAGAAACATAAAAGTCATATTTCAGAAACGTATTTGTACAGGGAGTTTAGGACTTACGGTGTGAGAGCAAATTGAAGAGGAGTGAGCGGAACAATATTTTGACGGGAGGCTGTGCGGAAGACAGGCACGAGGATGTGCGGCGGACTCTGGTACGGCGGGAATCGTGTGGTGGAACTGGTGCGTCGCACACTGCTACGGCGAAACTGGTACGGAAGGACTCGTGTGGCGGCGTGCGGCGGACGCTGCTACGGCAGGGGGTGCGTCGCGTGTGGCGAGGCTGTCTGATGTAGCGCACAGGTGTGGGAGGAGGCGGCGGTTGAGGTGGAGGAGGCAGCGATGCCTAGCCGCTTTGGGTGTACACATTTCGACAGAGTGGCGTGGCCGTGGACGGCAGGGGGTGCGTCGCGTGTGGCAGCGCGGAGGCGAGGCTTTGTGATGTAGCGCACAGGCGTGGGAGGAGGCGGCGGTTGCCTGGCCGCTGAAAATCCGTGGAGAGAGAACAAGAGTATAATAGATAGTACAATGTGGATAAGTGGGTTCTGAAATTTTAGGTTTAGATATAGGTCTCTTGGCCCATTAATGAAATTTTGGCGCAACTTTCTAATTTATTTGAGTAGTCTAAAATTTTGTAGAAATTATCCTATTAGGTTGTTGGTGAGACATAAATTTGTAGTGTTTGAAGGTCATGGGTTCGATCCTTTTTGAAGTTTTTTTTTAAAATTATATTATCTGTAATTAAAACAAGTATCTTCAATTAAAAATAAGTAATACCATTTAGTAAAAGAATTAATATTATTTAATAAAATAATTAATATTTTTCAAAACTAATAATATCTTTTATTAAAGATAAATAATATTTTTTAATGAAGCAACTAATACTCTCATAATAATTTTTTTTTTGGAGAAACTTGATTCACACAATATCTGAACTAGATTTTATTAATTTTTCATAAATTTATAGTTTAAAAAATAACAGATATTTTAATTTATCAATATTTTGCGTTTCTTTTAATTGTAAAATAATAAATTTAAAAATCTATTTTTTATGAGATTATCCTTTATTAAAACAAGAATCCTCAATTAAAAACATGAAATACCTTTAGTGGAACAATTAATATTATATAGTAAAATAATTAATTCTTTTCAAATTAATATTATTTAGTTGAACAATTAATATTATTTAGTAAAAATAAAATAACTAATACTCATGTAACAATTTTTGTGTAGAAACTTTATTCACAAATTACTTGAACTAGATTTTATTAGTTTTTCATAAATTTTAAGTTTAAACTATATATTATCAATAGTTTAATTGAAAAAAAGGTAATTTTTAATTTTTTCATAGTCATCAATATATATATATATATTAAGGTTAACTTTAGGTTTTAACGTATAGCAAGGAGGAAAATTATACACCTAAATAAGGGTATATATTTATAAGAATAAAAAGATAAATAATAAATAGACAACGAAAAAAGACAACAATTACTTGTACTTGTTGTCTTTAGATGAATAAAATATTTAATTTTTAATTAAAATGTAAATATTCATTTTTTTCATTAGACAACGCAATATGACAACGTCAATTAACATCTGTTGTCTATTAGCGAATAATCATGCTAATAGACAACATTAAAAGACAACATACGTCAATATCTATTGTCTATTAGCATAAATGCACGTTAATAGACAACGGATAATAGATAGACAACAGATTTTACATTATAGACAATAGATTTCAAAATATCTGTTGTCTAATTCATGTTGTTGTTTTGCATTTTTGTAGTAGTGATAAGTGAGTGTTAATGAAAAACAATATAAACAAACTTAACAGCTGAGTGACTTAGATAAGTCTACAGCTATAAAGTTAGTTTTTCTTTGTGTAAACCACAAAGTTTTATGCACTCAGATTTCAAAAGAATGATGAATGTAACAGATAAATTAAATATGCAGAGTAAGAATTTAAATGACAGAAAATAAATAGACCAAATTTATAGTGGTTCAGTGTCTATAAAAAGACCACCTACATCCACTGTTACACCACTCATGTGTCAAATTCACTAAGATGAGATCACTTAGATCAATACAAGTAATTCCCCCTTAGAACTAGGTTCATTCAGATTCCTATTCTAACAAGAGATTAAACTACCCTATTCACTCAGAATATAACTCACAAAGAGTTTACAAAACCTCACAAAGAGATATCTACACAAAGTAGAAATAAAAAGCAGGTGAGGGAACAACAACAAAAGAGTGTGATTCTTTCTAAGAAAATCCTAACCAACTATAATATGAATCACAAAGAATAAAAACAATAAAGCTCTCTCAGAAAATTTGTTGGCTGTAGACTTGCTTAGGCAGAATGCTTGTATGCTCAGGGTTGTTATTGTTGCTTCCTCTGAGGACTTCTTCTATTTATAGATTGAGGGGTGTGACTTATCCGTTAGGAAATTCAAATTTGAAATCCGGATAAGGCTCCTCTCTCTCCATTTGACATGTGTGAAGTGGTCCTCATTCTTCACACAGGATAGTACTGACTTTACTATTGTCATTCTCTTCAGAATTCTGGCTGTTTTCAAACTAATCTCCATTATCCTCCAGAGTTAAGAAAATATCCTCCACTTAAGTACATTTTAGTGAGTGCATGAAAGCTACACTAATTGTGCTTAAGGGTCTTCATTATCTTCAAATAATCTCTGACTTGTACTTCCTCTTCAAACAGTTCTTTGCAGCTGTAGAGTTTTCAACCTTTCAGCTGTAGAGTCATGTCAATAAGAAAAATCGGCTGTAGAGAAACCTTACAACTGTAGGGTCATGTCTGGCTGTAGAGTAATCAAGTATACAGCTGCAGACTTCACTTACAACTATATGTTTCAAACACCAATTTCCTTAGCACAAGTGTTAGATTAATTTACACAATTAAACACATTGTTTTGCACACATCAAAATCTAAACCAAGGTACTTAACAGTAAATTATTTTAAAACATCAAAATTCAAATAAAAAATTCTATAAAAATTCAATATAATATAAATTTAAAAATCACAAAATATCTAGAAAAATAATAATGCAAATTATTATAAAACTCTGATATTAAAAATGAGAAATAGAATTCTTATTACTAAATAAAAATATATCGTCATAATCCTAAATAAGGGATTGTTTGGAACAATATCTTTGTGAATGAATATTAATATTCAAATAAAATGGATTAATTAATTATCTTGTACATTTGTGAATGCATTACCTAAATGATTTTTTGTTGATTCCATCAGGATAAGAATACTTTCACTCATATTACACGCATGCACGGTTAGGGTTTTACTTTGTTATATTAAGCACTTGCCCGATTTGTTACACATTTAGGTGATTCGTGCTCTCAGTTCACAACTCTCATTTATTGTTAACATAATTCGTTAGCTGAAACATCAAGAAGTTTCTTTTTCTGCTCTCGTTTTAAAAATGCGGCATACATTCTTATGAAAAGTTTTGTTTGCATGTTCGTGTTAAAAAATTCATATATTGTACATAAAAAGCTGAAATCATTTAATATTGTCAAATTTCTTCTACATCAAATGGTTCAATTCAACTTAATTTTTTATAATAATGTTGTTGACAAGGCGAACTAACACGATTGACGTAGGAATAATTATGAAGGATCCGCAGGTTGTTGAGCTCGGCGAGGTGGATATCAGCTCGCCCAGGCCTCGAGAGCCTGGGACCAGCTCACCAATTGGGCAAAGTGAGAAGAGCTCGCGAGGGAGCTCGCCCGATAGGGGGTGGCTAGCCCGCGAGCATGGAGGCCGAGCCAGAACCCGTCCCCACACTTCAAGAAAACGACACAAGACAAGGGAGCTCGCTGAGCCCGGGAACCCACCCAGCGGGTGTATAGATAGGATATGTACGTGTAGTAAAAAGGGGCATCAGAAGGAGAGCAGTATGGGGGACCAAGGCCAAGGTTACGGACCTTCGTCAACACCAGAAGCCAAATAGACTCGTGAGGTGCCACCCCGTATTCGCACACCTATAAATAAGACCTCTCTTGTAACTATTACACAATTCTAATACATTTCCAATTACAATACTTTCTCTCTCTAAGCACTCATTTTCTCTCTCTATCTCACCCTTCCAAGAACACTAAGAACATCAAATCTTGAATTATTGTTTGGTAGGATTAACATGATATAATAGCCACATAAACAAACATCGTTAGTAAATTCTATCAACAATTTGGCGCTAGAGGAAGGGTCCGAACTAAAAAATTTGAGAGTGAAAAATTAGGGTTTGGTTGGAGATTTGAAGATTTGAAGGTGTTCTTGGCAAAGCTCAAGAACACTTGAGGATACACATACATATTCATTCCTTCGAACGAAAACCCAGATTTCCGGACAAAAATCCAAATTTCTGGATTTTCCAAAATTCTGCCTGAAATACTTTTCAAACGCGTGCGTGTACACGAATAAACCAGATTTTGGATAATTCGTCTCGCGCGAGGCTAGATGAAAACTCAAACAAAATCAACCTGGCCGAAGACCCTGACCTAGGCGAGCTCGGCGACCTGCCCCGGCAACCCCAGCCACCTGCAGTAAGTTATCCCCTCCAAAACCCCAAAATGGCTAAGGGACAGACCTCCGCAGCTGCCAGAAGGTAAAAGGGAGGCGACCAGGACCAGGCCGAGGTGGAGACCTGGCGCCGACCTCCCCAAAAAAGAACTGCAGCCCCGCGACCTCCGCGAGTTGTAGTGACCCAGGAGGACTTGAGCCCCGCCCTGAGGGACCTGGCCAATAACCCCGACGAACTCCAGTGCACCATCGCAACCTTGCAGAGGTTGCAGCAGAGACAGCACAACGAGCTCGCCCTAGTACCTAGGCGAGCTCCAGCCGCCGAAGCTCTGGAGCAGACGAGGCCCACTCAGGGCACCCAGACCCGGGGGAGTACAACATCCTCCCCACTGAGCAGGAGGAGAGCTCGGCCCAAGCTTGCCAGCACCGGGAACGAGCCGGCAAAGCCAAGATGGTGGAGGAGGAGCCCGCCCCACACACCGGACGAGCTTCGGCCTACACCGAGGAGTCCGGCACACACCAATCATTGAGGAGGGAGGTCCTCCAGGGCAAGCTAGGGCCCAGGTGAGGGGACAATGAACGAACGGCAGCCCCAGCCACGTCCCATGGAGATTCGGACCTACAACCACGCAGGTCCGCCCACGACCGATTGAGAAGGCCCGCGACCGACAGGTTGGGCCCCCATGGCGGACGCCAATTCCAGCCTGTCACAGAGAGGTCACCCCAGAGTGAGGTACCTCGGGGGCGTGCATCCACGAGGCGCACGACCTTCGAACAACCTCCGCCGGAGATGACCCGCGATGACGAGCTGACCTCACTAAAAAAGGCCGTCGAGATGCTACAAGCCAAAGTAGCTGCCAAGTCTGGCAAACCTGACGCCACCACTCTCCCTGCAACCCCATTGGCACCTGCCATCCTCTGAGCACCGGTCCAGAAGAAAATCCAATTCCCGGTGATGTCCACATACGTGGGCGAGTCCGACCCGAAGGTCCACTAGGCCAAGTATGCGGACATTATGATTTCGGTCGGTGTCACCGACTCCACCCAGTGCCAGAACTTCCCACTGACCCTAGGGGACCGAGCCCACCGCTGGTTCTCATCACTCGCCCCGGGGTCAATCTGCTCATTTGGCTAACTCTCGCGGGAGTTCTTGGCCCACTTCTCCGGGTTTGGGTCCTACCTTGCCCAGAAACACCGTCTCGCCAACATCCACCAAGGCGAGAATGAGACCGACTAGCAGTACCTGGAGAGGTTTGATAAAATACTACTGGAAGGCGAGCCGGTAAGCGAGGACACCAAGGTCGTCACAGCGATGGCCGGGCTCAGGAAGGGCACCGACCTCTGGAAGAAAATGCACCTCGCATGTCCGAACACTTATACTGAATTCCGCCACAAGGCGGGGGTGTTCGTGGCTATGCAGGAGGCACTACTGAAAGAAGTTGGTGCCCCAGAGGAGAAGAAGCCCTACGGGAAGAAGTCCGGGGGCACATACAAGGCCCCACGGAACTTAAAGGCCTTTGGCGACGGGGACGAGTTCAAGGAAAAGCTCAACCAGGTCCTCACCGTCTCTTTCGACCACGTCTTTACTGCTGTCAAAGACAAGGCCCTGCTGGAGGAACCGAGGTGATTCCGCCAGGACCGCACGAGGCTCAACCCCAACAAATACTGTGCCTACCATCAGTCCATCGGCCACTTCACCAGCGATTGCAGAGACCTCCTCAAACAGCTGTGGAAATTCTACTGAGGATGGGAAGCCGGCCGAGTTTGTGAAGAAGGCCCCAGCTAAGAGGCCTAGGTTCGACAGAAGGGAGGTCTCCGACGACGAAGAGGAGAACGCGGGCCAATGCGGACCTCAGAATAGACGAAGGGCACCTCCCCAGCCTCAACAGAACATGAAGCCAACCCGAGAACTCTTGGTTCTCGAGGGAGAGATCGGAGCTGCTGGAGGTCTCTAGGACGGGGGACCCTCCATGTCCAAAAGAAAGAGGAAAGCCGAGATCCGGACCGTGAACCAGGTCCAGGAAGGCAGCTCCGGCCCCAGGTCCGTCGCACAGCTTACTGATGAGCTGACATTCTCCTCGGCGGACCTGGAGGGGGTACTGACGCCCCACAATGACTCGTTGGTGATAACCGCTAACATCATGAACGTCCGAGTTCACAGGCTACTTGTGGACACCGGCGCATTCACCAACATTCTTTTCAAATCCACCTTAGATGCCTTAGGTGATTTTGAGTCGTATCTAGAACCTAGCAATGCTAGGATAGTGGGGTTCGGAGAAGCTGTAACCGTCCCCCTAGGCAGTATCAGGTTGAGCGTCCAGCTTGTATCGACTGAGGACCCCGAAAGAAGGCTGACTAGGTTAGTAGATTTCCTAGTTGTTGACCAGCAGTCCTCCTACAACGGGTTCCTCGGCCACCCCTTTATCAATGAATTCAAAGTGGCGTGTTCGACCTACTACTACTGTTTAAAATTCCCAACTCCAAAAGGTTCCGGAACTATAAAAGGTGACCAGAAAAAGGCCCGAGAGTGTTTACTCCAAATCAAAGATGGCCGGGTCAAAAAGTCTGTAATGCAGGTCCACATCCTCGAAGAGGACGTACAGATTTCAGCGGACGAGACGAACATCCTAGACGTCATCTCGGTCGAAACTGAGATGATGGAGGTAGGCGATCTGCCAGAAATTGAACAAGTCTCAGAGCCTGCGCAAGATGCGCAACCGGCGCCAATGGAAGGATTAGACTAAGCCCAAAACAACTAAGTGTTGGGACCTACGCAAGAACAACAACCTGCTCCCATGGAGGTGGTTGATGAAGCCCAAGATGGGGGACCTGCGGGAGGTCAAGAACCAATGCCAATGGACGTTGACCCGACTCCCCAGGTCACCAAACCGTCCCAAGTTGACAAACCGCCGGAGGTACTGATAGTTGATGAGCCCACCCAAGCGGAAGGCCAAGCTGATGACCTCGAGTAGCGCATAGGTCATGAACCTGCGCAGATGTCACAAGAAGAATGGGACCAGTTCATCAGCGACTCGAGGTGGAAAAGTCAAAAGAGAAAAGCCACTCCCATGGAAGAATTAACTGCACTCCCGGTGGACCCGGAAAGGGACTTAGAACTTTTCATCGGTTCTGAGTTACCTGAACCGTACCGGTTAAGGATGGAGCTGTTCTTGATGTCCAACCTAGACGTGTTTGCCTGGTCCCACGAAGACATGTCGGGAATCCCTTTGGAACATGCTTGCCACAGACTTAACATAGATCCGACGAGGAGACCCGTGCACCAAAAGCGAAGGAAGTATGGGCTAGACAAGTACACATCTCTAACCGCTGAGGTGGGGAAGTTACTGGACAACAAGCTAATCAAAGAAGCTTTGTGTCCACAGTGGGTCGCGAACCCCATCCTGGTATAGAAACACAACGGGACGTGGAGGCTCTGCATCGACTTCACGGACCTGAACAAAGCATGCCCGAAGGATAACTTCCCACTACCACACATTGATCAGCTGGTAGATAGCACCGCAGGCCATGAGATGATGACATTCATGGACGCCTTTGCGGGCTATCACCAGATACCTCTGCACCCAGATGACCAGGAACATACGACGTTCTACACCAACAAGAACATGTATTGCTGGGAAAGAATGCCGTTCAGACTCATCAACGCCGGAGTAACCTACCAAAGGTTGGTGAATAAAATGTTCGACCAACACATTGGCGAGTCCATGGAGGTGTACGTAGATGACATAGTTGTCAAGAGTTTGTGGAAGGAGGATCACCTCGACCACCTCAAACAGACCTTCGACATACTGCGCCACTACAACATGAAGCTGAACCCCAAGAAGACAAGCTTCGGCGTACATTCTGGAAAGTTCCTGGGACACCTAGTTAGCCAACGAGGAATCGAGGTCAATCCGACGCTGTACCAATGCATAATCGAGATGGGCATGCCCGATTCTGTGAAAAAAATTCAAAGACTGACAGGGTGCATGGCAGCCCTGAACAGGTTCATCTCCAGGTCTGGCTACCGAAATCGTCCATTCTTCGAGGCAGTCAAAGCAAACACACGAAGGTATAAGGAGGCGGCCAAAGCAAACAAGCTGCACCTCAATAAACACTTCGTGTGGACAAGCGACTGTCAACGGGCCTTCGAAGAAATAAAAACATACATGGCAGATACGCAGATCTTGTTGAAGTCGGTACCTGGTGAGAAACTGTACCTGTACCTAGCTGCATCGGAGGTGGCCATTAGCTCCGTCATGGTCCGAGAAGAGGCAAAAACACACCTACCAGTGTACTATGTAAGCCAAGTCTTACACGAAGCTGAGTTGCGGTATACCCCGACGGAGAAGCTAGCTTATGCACTGGTGATGAGTGTTAGAAAATTGAGGCCCTACTTCTTCGACCACCCGGTAGAGGTGCTGACGACGTTCCCACTACGTCAAATACTACAACGGCCAGACACCGCCAGACGTCTTCTGCAATGGTCACTAGAAGTTAGCCAATACGGAATAACCTACGCACTTCGAACAGCGATCAAGGGACAAGCGCTTGCCGACTTCATCGTCGAGCTGACTTTCCCACAAGGTCCGACGAGGGGACGTATAGCTCCGTGGTACCTCTACGTTGACGGATCGTCAACCAGCGTAGCAGCAGGCGCCGGCGTGGTCCTGATCAGCCCAGACAGACAAGTCTTCACCTCCGCAATTCGGTTTGACTTTCGAGCAACCAACAATGAAGCGGAGTACGAAGCTCTGATAGCTGGACTTAGGTTATCATAAGCTGTGGGGGCAACCAACCTTCAAGTTTTTGGAGATTCCCAGCTAATAATATCCCAAGTCCGGGGGGAATATGAAGCAAAAGACCAGCAGATGATGACCTACCAGAAGATAGCCGTTCATCTGATCTCGATGTTTACGCAGGTCTACATCAACCAGATACCGCGGCTAGAAAACACACAAGCAGATGCCCTAGCCCGGCTAGCTACCAGTAATGGCGAGGCCGAATTCACGGAGGTTGTAATCACCACGCTGAAAAACCCCTCAACGTCCGATTACAAAATAAATCAGACCTCGAGTGGGGGGCAGGAGGACAGTGAAGACCCTTGGGCCTCTGCCTTATTAATCCAAACCTAGGCTTTTGCCTTTTAATACAAATTGGGCCAAAGCCCTTTAATAATAATAAAAAAAAATATTTATTTAATATTAATATTAATTAAAAAATTACTTAGGCCATTTTTTAATTTAATTGATTGGGCATTTTATTTAGTTGATCCTAATTAATTTAGATCCTAACAATTATTTTTGGGCCCGATGTCCCATTAATAAAAATTCATAATGATACTATGAAAGCCCAAATCATTAATTTTTTTTAAGAGGCCTTATCCAATAATTATTTTTGGGTTCAAGTCCCATTAATAAATGTCTTACACCCAATCCTTTATTAAATACACCCCTATTATTCATTTGTCGTTGCATTTTATCTTAAGCCCTATTCCTTTTGCTACAAAACAATTATAAATTCTAAATTTATTAATTCTTTTCTTTGTAGCAACAAAAATGTCAAACATCATCAAACGCGAATTTGATGAACTGGCACTAGATGGCCACAATTATTTGAAATGGGATTTAGACGTTGAAATCCACCTAGCTTCAAAAGACTTATCCGACACCACCACACAAGGGTGGAAATCCACTCCTGCCCAAAAGGCACAAGCTCTAATCTTCTTAAGACATCATCTTCACAAAGATCTTAAAAACGAATACCTCACTGAAAAAGATCCATCGATGTTGTGGAAATCCCTCCAGGATCGATTCCAACAACAACAAATTGTGATCCTCCCCGAAGCCAAATATGCTTGGATAACACTTCGTTTCCAAGACTTTAAGTCTGTGACTGAGTACAACTCCACCCTACATCGTATAGTTTCACAGCTCAAGCTGTGTAATGAACCGATACCTGATGATCAGTTAATCGAAAAAACTCTTTCCACCTTCCACACTAGTAATCTTGTACTCCAGCGGCAGTATAGGGCCAAAGAGTATCAATCACACTCTGACCTCATTTCTGCACTTCTAGTTGCAGAAAAGCACAACCAATTGTTGATGAAAAATCACAATACTAGACCGGTTGGCTCACAAGCTGTGTCTGAAGCACATGCTACTCGGAGGAACTCTAGAGGTCATAAACGTGGAAAAGGAAATGAGGAGAGTGGGGAACGCGGATCGACCAGAAGTCGAGGCCGTGGTAGGGGAAGAGGTAGAGGTCGCAACAATGCACAATCTAGTGCAACTGAAAAGAATGCACCTCAAGACAAACCATCGAGCTCAGGTGCACAGAACAAGCAACTCTGTCACATGTGTGGATGCGACGACCATTGGTCTCGCCAGTGTCGAACTCCAAAACATTTAGTGGAGCTATATCAATGCATGCTTAAGGACAAAAAGGGGAAAGCTCCTAAAGGTTAATCACACCACACCGACCTGCCCACTGCAGGCTTTGACATGGAGAAGGATGACCTCTTAGTGGGTGATACAATGATTGTAGACGCCTTTGGAGACAATGAGTGATCGACATCAACATGTTGTTTACTTGCTTTATTAGACTATTTGATACTATTTGTTATTTGGTTTGACCAGCATGTTTGACTGGCTATTATCTTGACTATGTTGCATGATACCTTTTATGAATTTTATTTATGAATGCTTATCGATGCTTTATTTTTACTGTCAAATCCAATTGTCGATCACTATTGTCTACAAAAATAATTTAATACGTTCTTGATAAAGTAGGACCTAAGTGACCCCTTGTGCGGCTGATCAATTAGCGTCTGTAATCTTGGCTCTCCTTAGCATTCCTCATATCTAAACGTATCTAAACATACACTTAAGTGCTCTTGGAGATTAATGTTTTGTGCTTAGTAGATAGTGCTACTACACATACTATCTTAAAAGATAGACAATTTTTCCAAACATTAACTGAAAAGAAACGAAGTGTCACTACTATTTCTGATGACGACATACAAATCGTTGGCTCCGGAAGAGCCTCGATCATTCTACCTATGGGTACTGAATTAATAATCGAAAATGCTTTATTGTTTCCACAATCAAAGCGTACCCTCCTCAGTTTTAAAGACATTAGACAGAATGGCTATCACATTGAGACAAATACTGAGAACAATAGTGAATATCTGTTGATGACTCACTATTTGAATTGTCGTAAACACATCATCGAAAAACTTCCATCTTTCTCGTCTGGCTTGTATTACACATACATTAGACCCTCAAATCTCCAAATTGCTCTTAATCTAAAATTTAATGATCCAAATTCTTTTAAACTGTGGCATGAGCGGTTAGGACATCCAGGACAAACAATGATGCGTCAGATTCTATGTAATCCATCTGGCCATAACATAACACACAACAGAATCCCTTCTGTTAATGAATACATATGTGATGCTTGCACAAAGGGTAAACTAATAATTCGTCTTTCCAGTAGTAAAGTAAGAACTGAATCTCCTAAATTCCTTGAGCGAATTCAAGGAGATATTTGTGGATTGAGTCACCTAGAATCTAGACCATTTTAGTATTTTATGGTCCTAATAGATGCATCCACTCGGTGGACTTATGTCACCATGCTATCCACTCGCAATACTGCTTTTGCAAAGCTTATTGCACAGATTATTCTGTGGAGATCTCAATTCCCAGATCATCCTATTAAATCCATTCATCTGGATAATGCCAGTGAATTCACCTCTAAGGCATTCGATGATTTTTGCATGGCACTGGGAATCAAAGTGGAGCATTCGGTCCCTCATGTTCATACTCAAAATGGTCTAGCTGAATCATTAATTAAACGTCTCAAATTAATCGCTAGACCCCTACTACACAAAATGAACTTACCCGTTTCATGTTGGGGGCATGCAATCTAACATGCATCATCACTAATCCAATTCCGACCAACTGCATATTGTTGTTACCGATTTATCGGGCTATATGGGCAGATTTATATGGCTATAGGGGTATTACCGATTATCGAATAACAAACAATAATATATGAACAAGTAA
>JAPKLY010003941.1:0-16528 GCA_026898435.1 Prunella vulgaris
TGAGTCAGGAGTGTTCTGATCCTGACACTCAGACTGAATGTCATCCTGAGTGGTCAGATCAGTGAAGACACTGAAGACTCAGTAGAACTGAAGGCAATCCTGAGAGATCATCCTGAGCTGAAAATCACCTACTCCCTGAGTCACTCAGCATGAAGGCGATCCTGAGCTGACAGTTAAGAAAACAGAGCATGGCAAAGACGACTTCACCAGAGTGATAAAGTCGATTATTTGGGCAGCTGGCGGAGCAATCTCATTGGACGCCGGAACAGTTATTCAAGGCGGTTATAACCATAAGAATCTCGTTGATTGGTTAAAGAGCTCAAAGGTGGTTAAGGGTCTGATCTATAAATATGTATTCATTCCAGTTTTTAAGAGAGTGCTTCATTCAAAATCTTAGAGAGAGAGAGAAAGCTTGTAATCTGTAAACATATTTTCATCATTTAGTGAAGTGAGCCAACCCCATCCGTGGACGTCGATCAATTTGATCGAACCACGTAAATTGCTTGTTCTTTTGATTTCCTGATTATTTCTGTTGAGTGTTCATCCGGCAAGTTCTTCCAATTGCTCTGAAATCCTTGAAGTCTTATTGAGCTCGATTCAATCTCCGGACAATTTCACAACAATTGGCGCCGTATGTGGGAATCGGAGGAGGAATCGACTGGTTAATCATCAATCATGGCATCTACCAAACTGGAATTTGAGAAATTCACTGGAGCAAACAATTTTGGTTTGTGGAAGATCAAGATGAAGGCTCTCTTGACTCATCATGGGCTGGGCAATGCTCTGAAGCCTGAAGATCAATGGCCCCCTTCTTCATCAGAAAATCCAGGCAAGAGACAAGAAATATTGGAAAAGGCTCATAGCACAATCATCTTGTGTCTGGGGGATAAGCCTCTAAGGGAGGTGTGCAAGGAGAAGACTGCCATTGAGGTTTGGAGTAAGCTGGAGAAGGTGTATCAGACTAAGTCTGTCACCAACAAGTTGTTCATGAAACAAAAACTGATGTCATTCAGGATGAATGAAGAGAAGGAGTTGATTGAACAACTTGAGGAATTCAACAAGGCTGCTGATGATCTTGAGAACCTGGGAGTGGAAATTGATGATGATGATAAGGCTCTGATGCTCCTGAATTCTTTGCCTAAATCCTTTGAAAATTTCAAGGATACCTTACTATTTGGGAGGCAGGATAAATTGTCCTTCGATGATATTCTGGGTGCCCTGAAAACCAAGTCCCTTCAGCTACAAGCTGAGAGGAAAAGTTCAGGTCAGGCTGAAGGGTTGAATGTCAGGTTTAAGAAGGGCAAGAAAGATTTTCAGAACAAGAAGAAGAAGAACATAAAGGGGCTAAAATCTGGTGATTTTGTTGAGAAGAGGAAATGTTTTGCTTGTCACAAAACTGGTCATCTCAAGAAGAATTGCCCTGACTGAAATAGGAATCAGGGAGAAGAACAAAAGGCTGATATAACTGTTGCTGCTGAAGGTGGGTATGATAGTGCTGAGGTGTTAACGGTTACTAACCTGAAATTGAATGATGAGTGGGTACTGGATTCTGGATGTTCATTCCATATGTGCCCTGATGAATCATTATTCAGGGAGTTGAGGAGGTTTGATGGAGGCTCAATTGTTCTGGGCAATAATCAGACATGTAAGGTGAAAGAGAGTGGTTCTTGTTGATAAAAGGATATAAGCTCGGAGATTAAAGAACAATTAAAGTATAAACAAGATTAAAATGCAAGCTTCTCATCCATATGCTCGCCAAGATGCTCGCCGAGATGCTCGCCAGAGCCCAAAGGCAAACAAGCAGCAAGCCAACATGGCTACTCTCCAGTTGCTCGCCCGGGTGCTCGCCGAGCTACTCGCCAAATGTCCGCCCAAACCTGAAGCATGACGAAGCAATAAGCCCATGAGATTGAAGCCAAGTTGCTCGCCAGGTTGCTCGCCTGCCTGCTCGCCACCCTGCTCGTCTGGCCCGGAGGTGACAAGGCACTAAGCCATGAGAACAAGCCCAGGGTGGTCGCCCCCTTGCTCGCCACATTGCATGCTTAACTGCTCGCCACACTTCCAGGAAGGGAAACACAGGATGTTCAAAGAACCTATAGGGAAGGCGTAGGTCATTAAGGGTTAGAGTTAGTGGGGCAAGTAACTAAGGTGGTGACAAGTGGAGGACACTTGTCACCACCATAGGCCACATGGCCTATAAACGTGCCACATCACCCTTAAGAGGGTATAAATACTTGTAATAGCCTCATTTGTAAGGGATCTAAAATCCTAATACAAGAAATACATTACAGAAATTTATCTCTCTACTTTCTTATCAATAATTAATACAACAATTACAAATTATATCTTTGATTATTGTTTGGGTAATTCCTAAGAGTCATTAGCCACATAAAACATTTGATTATTAGAATTGTTCAACAATTTGGCGCTAGAAGGAGGGTCGAACCTCCGTCGATTAGAAGAATTTACGTTCGTTCTTCACTTTCTCAAGAACACCCCTCAAATTTAAAGTAAGTCTTAAGGAATATCTTCAACCGTGAGTGTTTCCGAGAACTCGTTATATTCGAGAACACGAGCTAGAAAAGAATTCCCGAAAGAGTTAATTTCCCCAACACTACTTTTGCCAAAGATGACAAGACAAATGTACGAAGCTTCCCACGACGAATCTCGTACTACCTCGACGAGCCGAAGATGGAAGGGAAAGAAGCCTTCCGGACGTCGGCAGATGGAACCAACCCGAGCCCCGGCATTACCAGCGGCCCCGGAAAGACCCCAAATTGAAGCTACCATCGAGTCGGTGGTCAGAACTCCAGAGGACATCGAGAGGGCGATGGCTACCCTCAGACAGATGCAAAGGCAGCAAATTGTGGTAGTGCATCAACCTGTAATTCAGGCGGCCCCAACAGAGACCAGGTATGAGACCCGTACGAGTTATCATGACCAGGAAGATGAGGCTAGTAGTGGACTAGTCGCTCCGGTGAACTCAAAAGGCAAACAGAAAATGTGTGACCGTCTGGGGCCACAACCTCAATTCTCAGACCAGCAACCAGCTGAGCGAGCAGAGGGGCGACCAGCTGGGCGAGCAGGAGATCATCTAAGATACCAGGAGGGATCACAGGGTGATAGACACAATGTGCCGAGCCATCGGACTGGGAGTGGAAGGTCCGAGCACTCTCAGCATTAAGAACCTTGTGAGTCTGATGCTAGGCATCAACGTAGGCCAGTCTAGGAAAGGTTGAGGAGGCGAGCGTCCGAGAGGTTAGGACCCAATGCCGCAAGTAACCTCCAACGACCGCACCCAGAGATCACCCGAATTGAGGGACTGCCGGGGGTAGCACGTCATCATGAGGTGCACCCGGAACAGCCTCGAGGAGGGGGATCATCCCGGGGGTCGTCAGTTCTAGAAATAGAAAAGTTGAAGAAAGCTGTGGAGGACTTGCAACACCAGGTGGCCATCAAGGACAAGGTTGAGACGTACACGTCACTTCCAATTTCACCACTATCATCAGTCATCCTTACAGCACCCATCCAGAAGAAGATACAGTTTCCCTCATTAGTGCTGTACGAAGGAGAGTCTGATCCCAAGGTCCAAATTTCGAAATATGCCGACTACATGATCTCAATGGGAGCATCAGATGCGACACAATGCCGAAACTTTCCCTTAACTCTTGGAGATCGTGCACACAGATGGTTCTCAGCCTTAGCACTCAGTTCTATCCAATCGTTTGGCCAGTTGACCCGGGAATTCCTATTTCATTTTACGGGATTTGGAACATACCTGACACAAAAGCACCGACTGGCCAATATATCTCAAGGGGCAGAGGAGACCGATCAACAGTATCTTGAACGTTTTGACATAGTCTGTCAGCTATGACACGAAGGTTGTTGCGGTCATGGCAGGACTGCGTAAAGGAACGGACCTATGGAAAGAGATGCATCTAGCTTGTCCTAGTACATATGCCGAGTTCCGCCACAAAGCCGGTGTGTATGTTGCAATGCAAGAAGCAATGGCCAAACAGTTGGGTTCAGAGGCTGATGACAAGAAGAATGGAAAGGAGCCTAGTGGTAGCGGTTACAAAGCTCTGAAAAATTTGAAATCATTTGGAGAGACGGCGGAGTACAAAGAAAAATTAAACCAAGTATTAACTACCACAATTGACCACGTCTTCATAGCTGTGAAAGACCAGGACATGTTAGCCGCACCCCGGAGGATCAGGCAGGATCGAAGCAAGTTAAACCCGAATAAATTCTGTGCATATCATCAGAGTATCGGACACTTCACCAGTGAGTGCCGGGATCTTCTGAAATAATTATGGAAATTCTACGAGGATGGAAAGCGTGCGGATTTTGTGAAGAAAGCTCCGGGGAAGAGACAGCGACGGCCAAGGCAAGAGGCCTCGGATGATGAGCATAGCGATGAGATAGAGAGGGCCCCAAACAGACAAGTGAGGAGAGGTCCACCGGCAATGCCGACACATCAGGAACCTAACTGAGAGATCCTTGTACTAGAAGAGATAGGTTCGGCTGGAGGTATGGTGGATGGCCGCCCAACATCGAAAAGATAAAAGAAAGCAGAAATTCAGGCGGTCAATCAAGTCCAGGAGACGGGGTCCGGATCGAAAGCATCAGCTAAGCCAACTGCAGACTTGGTTTTCTCACAAGCAGATCTCGAAGGGATCTTTACACCGCACAACGACTCCCTGGTTATCAGCGCCAATATCATGAACACGAGAGTACACCGACTGCTAGTGGATACTGGAGCCTACATGAACATCTTGTTCAAGAAGACACTAGACCAGTTAGGAGATTACAAATCCTATATAGAGGATTGTAATCACAAAATAGTGGGATTCGGAGAGGTTGTGACCGTCCCACTAGGTGTAATAAGACTGTCCGTAGAACTTGTAGCGCTTGAGGACCCGGAAAGGAGGATGACTAGGTTGCTAGATTTCTTAGTCATAGATCAACCATCCACCTATAACGGGTTCCTCGGCCGCCCTTTCATTTCCGAATTTAAAGCCGCATGTTCTACTTACTATTACTGTATCAAATTCCCAACTCTTAAGGGTGCAGGTACGGTTAAAGGGGATCAGAAAAAGGCGCGTGAATGCTTACTAACCCTGAAGAAACCTATGAATCAAGTGTTGGTGTTTGAAGATGTGATATCACAACCCTCTCCAGATGAGCCAAACATTTTTTATGCTATCTCCATAGACACCGTGATGATGGAGGTAGATCAAACACCAGAAGAAATGGAGGTAGACGATATCCCTCAACAAAACCAGCAGGTTGGAGGACAAACAGAAGATGGCCCAGGAGTTCAAGATCATATTCCAGCAACCGTTACCGAGGCTAGTGAGGACATGGAGTTAGCAACTGAAAATCAGATAAATGCACAGGAGGACATCGAACCTCTGTTGGGTTACGAACCAATCCCAGTGGGGATGAACGTACACCTCGAAGGGCCCATTGATGACCCGAGATGGAAGGATAAGAAGCGACGCGCCACTCCAGTCGAAGAGCTCATTTCCATACAAGTTGATCCTAACAAAGAGGATTTAGAACTTTTTATTCGGTCGGAGTTGGAAGAACCCTACAGGAGCAGAATGGAAGAATTCCTTCGGGCCAATCTCGACGTGTTCGCATGGTCGCACAAGGATATGACGGGTATACCAATGGAGCATGCATGTCATCGTCTAAACATCGATCCCACGAAGAGGCCCGTCCGCCAGAAGAGAAGGAAGTATGGACCCGATAAGTATGAAGCATTGACTGGCGAAGTGAAGAAGCTATTAGACAATAAGCTCATAAAGGAAGCGTTATGTCCTCAGTGGGTCGCGAACCCTGTTCTGGTCAAGAAACCGAATGGAATGTGGAGGCTCTGTATAGACTTTACAGACCTCAATGCCGCGTGTCTGAAAGATAACTTCCCATTGCCCCACATAGACCAACTGGTGGATAATACAGCGGGTCACGAAGTAATGACATTTATGGATGCCTTTGCAGGTTACCATCAAATTGCCATGCACCCAGATGATCAAGAACATACAGCCTTCTACACAAATAAAAATTTATTCTGTTGAAAGAGGATGCCCTTCGGGTTAATCAACGTCGGAGCCACGTATCAAAGACTGGTCAACAAAATGTTCGACTAGCACCCTGGTGATACTATGGAGGTCTACGTCGATGATATTGTGGTAAAGAGCCTTAGAAAGGAAGATCACATGGAGCACCTCAAACAAGCTTTCGACATCATGAGAGCATGTATCATGAAACTCAATCCAAAGAAGAGCAGTTTTGTGGTGCAGTCCGGCAAGTTCTTGGGACATCTGGTAAGCCGACGAGGAATAGAGGTCAATCCCACACAAGTCAAATGTATCTTAGAGATGGAACCTCCAAGAGACGTACGAGCCATCCAAAGACTCACGGGATGTCTCGCGGCATTGAACAGATTCATATCCAGATCCGGAGACAAGAACAGACCATTCTTTGAATCACCAAGGGCAAGGGCATCTGCAAGACAACCAGAAAGAGCAATTACATCAGGACCGAGGCTTGCCAGCAGGCGTTTGAAGACATAAAAAGCTATCTCGGCAACCCCCAGATCCTGTCAAAGTCCGTCCCAGGAGAAAAGTTGTATTTATACTTGGCAGCATCTGATGTGGCCATAAGTTCAGCCCTAGTACGTGCGGAAGGCAAAACACACTTGCCGATATACTATGTCAGTCAGGTTCTACACGAAGCTGAGCTGCGATATTCCCCAATGGAGAAGCTGGCATACGCATTGGAGATGAGCGTTTGAAAGCTTCGACCTTACTTCTTTGACCACCAAGTGGAAGTCCTGACGACGTTTCCCTTAAGGTAAGTCTTACACAGACCAGACACGGCCGGACGATTGCTAAAATGGTCACTCGAGGTAAGCCAATATGGTATAACTTACGCTCCCCGAACAGCGATCAAAGGGCAGGCTCTAGCAGACTTCATAGTCGAGCTAACCTACCCTCAAGATCCGACGAGGGGACGTATGTACCCATGGCACCTCTACGTAGATGGCTCAGCAACAAGTTCCGCAGCCGGAGCAGGTGTCGTCCTTGTAAGTCCCGACAAACAAGTATTCACCTCAGCAATAAGGTTCGACTTCCTAGCAACCAACAACGAAGCTGAATACGAAGCACTTATTGCGGGGCTGAGACTATCATTAGCTCTGGGGGCAACCAGACTACAAATTTTTGTAGATTCGCAGCTAATAGTATCTCAAGTCCGAGGTGAATACGAGGCGAAGGACTGGCAAATGATCATCTATCAAAGGATCATCGCACACCTGATATCCAAATTCGACCAGGTGTACATCGAGCAAATCCCCCGGCTAGAAAATACGCAAGCGGATGCTCTAGCTAGGTTGGCTACAAGCACCGGAGAACCAAGCATCTCGGAGGTGGTAGTCACGAAGCTAACTAATCCTTCAACATTTGATTATGTTAATCAAGTGTTGAGGAGGGGGCAACAAATAGTCAACAGCCAACAATTGACTACTGATGATTGGCGGACACCTATCCGCAAATACTTGTCCAACGAAGAACAGCCGGGAGATCCATGGGAAGCGCAGCGAATTGTGAAGCAAGCTGCTAGATACACGATGGTTGAAGGACAGTTGTACAAGAGAGGAATCTCGCTCCCATTACTCAAATGTCTCTCCTAGGAAGAAGGGCAAAAGGTGTTAGAAGAATTCCATGAAGGAATATGTGGAGGCCACACCGGGGGGCAAGCCTTAGCCTACAAAACCATTTGGGAAGGATACTATTGGCCAACATTACGGAAGGATGCTATTAGATATGCTAAAAAATGTCTGAAATGTCAGCAGTTTGCTCCAAGTATCCATACCCCAGCACAAGAGTTAAAATCAGTATATAGTCCATGGCCATTCGCTAAATGGGGTATCGACTTGATCTGCCCATTCCCTCCCAGAAAAGGTGGAGTAAAATTTGTAGTACTGGCCGTGGATTATTACACTAAGTGGGCCGAAGCTGAAGCACTAACAACTATAACTCAAGAAAAAATGATAAGCTTCATTTGGAAAAACTTAGTATGCATATTTGGATTGCCACAATCGATAGTCACGGATAACGGGAGACAATTTGATGGGAATAAGTTAAGAGATTTCTGCACATCTTGGGACATCAAGAAGCATTACTCCACACCATATCATCCTCAATCAAATGGACAAGTCGAAGCTGTGAACAAGATCCTGAAACACATCCTGAAGATCCGGTTGGAAGAAAGAAAAGGCAGTTGGGCTGACGAATTGCCAGAAGTCCTATGGACTTACAGAACATCTTATAGGATAAGTACCGGGGAGACACCATTCACCATGGCTTTCGGAGTTGAAGCAGTCATCCCGGTGGAAGTCCAACATCGGACGTGGAGGATAATCAAGTATGATGAAGAAACAAATGAAGATGATATGGCAGTGGAGAAAGATTTGATTGAAGAAATAAAAACCTCGGCAGAGCTAAGGAATGCAGTCTAGAAACGACGAGCAGAAAAGTATTACAATTCGCAAGTCAAGGATAGAAAGTCCAAGGTCGGCGACTTGGTGATGAGACGGATACTGGCAGTTCCGATGGGGGTGTTTGGTCCAAAATGGGAAGGTCCGTTCAGGATAATAAAGATTTGGCCGAATGGGACGTATGACTTGGAAGATATGCAAGGCAACCCTTCATCATACACTTGGAACGTGGCACATCTCAAGAAGTTCTACCAGTAAAAGACTTGTAAAGATTTTTCCTCTGAAACCTTGCTCGCCCAACATGTATAGGGGCAAGCAGGTTCGGTTCGGATAGAGTCAAGTCTGTAAAGTCATATTATGTTGAATAAAGAAGATGTTTCCTTTCAAAATGGTGTGTCGAAAGATGTCTCAAGTTATAAGCTCGAAAGACCTACGAGTCCAAAATAAAGGCAAGGTATTGAGACTAACCCTGCGAACATAACCGACAAAAGGGAGTCCTTACCAATCAATAAGCCCACATAAAAAAAGATGGAAAATAAAGGTGTAAATTCGTGATTCCATAAAAGGAAAAGTAAGATGAATCAATTAAAACACCATACATAAAAACGAGCAATAAATAACTTAAACACAAACGTTACTAAAGACACAAATAAACTCGATGAAAAGGAAACTGCATATTCATTAATGTCAAAGAGAGTTCAAGTACAAATGGGGCACCTTCGAGGGCGAAGAAGCAAAAGATAAGTAAAAACACCTTCCAAGGGTGATAAAGCAAAGAAGCAAGGCAAAAAGAGGGCCAACACCCTACTGGTCGCCAGGCTGGTCGTCAGCTTGCTCGCCAGCCTGGGCGCCAGCCTGCCCGCCAACCTGACCAGCCTGCTCGGCCACTTGCTCGCTGAGCTGCTCGTCTGCCTGTCCGCCGGCACCTGAAGGAGAAAGACCAGGGAGGACTTCGAAAGGGGATAGACCCTCGGTGTCCACCATCGCATCGTACTCAGCATCAATCTGAAGAGGCGGATAGTTTCCACCAATGATCTTAAGCGTGGGAGGCACGGCACTCAAATCAACTCCCATACCCTCGAGGTCCCCGATATCGACAACCAACCCTTCCTTGAGAGGACACTCTGTAAGGAAGTCGGTAAACTCCTTCTTCAGGGCCGTCCAAGGGTCCTCATTCTCACCAACAGCATGGTGATAGGCCCGGAGGTTCTTGGCGAAGGCATACACAAACCCGAAGTCAGAAGACTCAGCTCGGATCTCAGCAACGGCCTCGGCAGTATAGCAATCTGTATGTGCAGCCTTGTGCTCCGCCAACTGGGTCCGAGTAGCTTGGAGTTTTCTCTCCAGCTCAACAACCTTCCCACGAGCCACCCGGCTCTCCTCCAACTGTGCCTGGACACTTGCTAGCTCGGCCCGGAGACCCTCAGCTTCAGCTCGGGCCCTCTCAGCACTTGCAATCGCCGATTGCTCGGCGTCTAGAGAAGTCTTAGCTTTAGCTTCAGATGTGGCGACCTTCTTCTTCATATCATCCCTCTTCTTCCTCAGGGTGTCATTCAACACCGCGTATGACTTCTCCAACGTCACAGTCTGCTCAATGGCACGCTGAGCGGTGATAAGAGCACCACTCGAGTGATGCATGGCCGTGCGGATATTATCGGTCAACGACTGGTGCTAGATGATGGGATCTTGGGGTTGGGTCCAGTGGCGGACAGCAGACTCAACGGCTCCTCGAACCGAGCCCTTGAGCTCATTAAGAGTCTTCGGGGGACGGGCGAGTGCAAACTGGTGGACCAACGGACTGCGATGCTGATAACGTGAAGGGTCTTACCTGCTTAAAGGGTCATACAAGAAAACACTCAGAAATTTTAGCGTGAAATGTAAAGATATTAGAGGTATGAGGGTCATACCCAGCTGCCCGTTCCTAGTCCCATCCCAGGTATGTGATGTCAGTTAACTGACCGATCGAGCAGATAGATGCGGGGGCAGTCGGTGTGCCAGCATGAATGGGAATTGTGGACTCCGGAACCTCGGCCCGACCCGAACCTCCCGAGCTCGGAGGCCTTGTAACCCTTACCTTCTTGGCAGCCTCGCTTTCACGCTCAACGCGTGAACCATCATCTCATTGTAACCGTAGGCTACCACCTCTCGGGGAGTCACTCGGAGCTTGCCGATCCTCGGTACGAGGAGCTCGAGGAGGAGCAGTGGATCGTGTGCTCGGACTAGTGCCAGCACCCTTCTTTGCCTTGGCTGCCTGTTGAGCAGCTAGCACAACAGATGAGGGGTCTCTTTTGGTCCTCGCCATTCCAAACCTTTGATTTAAGATCCTGAAGGAAGGAGGGATGGAAATAGTGACCTCTGCAGCTACAAGCATCAGAAAACATAAAGAGAGTTAGAAAATTTTCATAAAAATTCAAAGTACAAGATGAAAGCTTATAAGGGCTATACCTACGGGACGAGCAACTTGAGCTCGTAGATGGTGAGGAGTTGTGATCAACCCCTAGACAATGCGACAACTGGACTTGTTCAAATATTCGAAAGTCCTATCCTTCTTGTTCCGGCGGCAAACGAGGATGCAAGTAAATTTAAACTCCTCAGAAAGACTCGTCTTCTTCCAACGCTGAGGGACCAAACCTGCAACACGAGAAACAAGGGACATTAGATACTATAACGAATGCAATATTCAAAATGCAAACAAGTCCTACGCTGCAACTCGCCAAACTCAGTAGGGGACATAATACGTCCCCCAAGACCTTCATTGTTGTCCGGAGCACGCCAATCCCCACCGATGAAGAAGAACTGTTCCTTCCAGTCCCTCACTTTGTTGGGTAATCCTTCAAGGATCTTCATGTCACTCCTCGCCTTCAGGTAATAGTAACCCTGGCCTTCCTCGGAACACTTGCTGAGGCAAAGGGTGTAATTCACCTCTTGAGGACTCAGGCGATCCTTGTACTTCTCCAAGGCAAAGGCAGTATAGAGGGATATCAAGTATGTCCAAGCATTGGGTGTCAACTGTGTGATCGCCAAACCCGTCGTCTCCAAGAAACGACCGATGAGAGGATGGAGAGGCAACGTCACACCGACAGCCAGAGTGTGTATGTTTATTGCTGTCAGACCCTCCGGGGGGCAATCGGCTCTTTCCTTCTCCCGAGGAGCGTACATCGTCACATCACAAGGGATGTGATACTCTCTACGGATACTGTCAAGGTCATCCTCGTCAATAACACTCACTACAGTGTTTGCCTTATAGGGGGTGCGGTCGCCTTTCTCAAGTTCCCGGTATTATCGAGGAGGAGTCAAAAAATCAGCAGTATATCGGTCATAGTATGCTCTCCAATCGAACTCTTGAGCAACACCTTCGGGGATAGACCTCTCAGACATAGGAGGATGCGGAAAGCCAACAAACTCGAACCATTCGGTGATGGAGTCATCATTGTCATCACTAGTGGAAAGGACCTCCACCTCCTCTTGGTCATCACCATCAGGGCGAGCAACGGGCTGCTCGACTACCTGCTCGCCCGGCTGCTCGCCCATCTGCTCGCCGGCCTGCTCGCCTCCCTCCTCCAAGGGGCATTCCATCTCCATAACCTCGGGGTCAGAACCCGCAAGATGGACCGAGGAAAGACCGGCGATTGGACCACCTTTCCCCCATGTCTTCATCCATTGGCCGTTTGTCCAAATTTCGGTGAGAAATGGTCCGACTTGAAGATGACGACATGGATCGAGAAAAGAGGAGAAAAAGAAAGTTGGCCCTAGGGATGTGCTAACTACCGATTGCAAATATCACCGATAAGATTCCGATCAAGAATTCCGGTGGAGAACTCGATGAACAAGTGCAGGAAATGAAGATTCGAAAAATTAAGAGAAAAAGAGGATAACACAAATAAGATAAATTGCAAGGCAAAGTGAATAGTAGATTACCTTTGAATAAAAGCCTCAAAATCGTTCGCCGAAATATGAAGGAGCAAAGAAGTCGCCGGAAAAAGCTTGGAAGAATGGAACACCGGAAATTTCAGAAAGTAGGAGTAAGTGAAGAAGAAGATGAATAGTGATATGAACCCTACTTATACATTCGGGTAAAAAGAGAAAGAAGGAAAAGTTTCAGGGGTTGTTTTAAGAATTTAAAAAGTTTTGAAAAGGGGCACGACTTTTCGTGGTTGATTGACATGTGAAACGAGGACACGCCTCATTTTCCGGAACGTCACCTCGATTGTCAAGAGAGAGGGCGAGCAGAAGGCCGAGCACAGAGTCGAGTATCACGCTGCTCGCCAAGCTGCACGCCAACATGGCTACTCTCCAGTTGCTCACTCGGATGCTCGCCGAGCTGCTCGCCAGTTGTTCGCCCAAACCTGAAGCATGACGAAGCAATAAGCCCATGAGACTGAAGCCAAGTTGTTCGCCAGATTGCTCGCCACCCTGCTCACCTGGCCCGGAGGTGACAAGGCACTAAGCCATGAGGACAAGCCCAGGGTGGTCGCCCCCTTGCTCGCGACATTGCTCACTTAACTACTCGCCACACTTCCAGGAAGGGAAACACAGGATGTTCAATGAACCTATAGGGAAGGCGTAGGTCATTAAGGGTTAGAGTTAGTGGGGCAAGTCACTAAGGTGGTGACAAGTGGAGGACACTTGTCACCACCAGAGGCCACATGGCCTATAAACGTGCCACATCACCCTTAAGAGGGTATAAATACTTGTAATAGCCTCATTTGTAAGGGATCTAAAATCCTAATACAAGAAATACATTACAGAAATTTATCTCTCTACTTTCTTATCAACAATTAATACAACAATTACAAATTATATCTTTGATTATTGTTTGGGTAATTCCTAAGAGTCATTAGCCACATAAAACATTTGATTATTAGAATTGCTCAACAGTTCTGTCAGGTTGAAGCAGCATGATGGAGTAGATAATTTACTCTCAAATGTGAGGCTGGTGCCAGAACTGAAGAGAAATCTGATCTCCCTGGGTTCACTGAATCAACTGGGTTATGAATTCAACAATGAGGATGGTTATATCCTGATAACCAAAGGCAAGAAGGTATACATGAAAGGCAAGAAAGTCAACGGGTTGTATATCCTGATTGGAAGCACTTCTTCAGGGTCAGCAAACAATGTTATGGACAGCACTGAGGCAATGATATGGCATAAAAGGTTGGGCCATATTGGAGAAATGGGGCTCCAAGAACATTCAAAGCAGAAGGCATTTGGGGAAGGAAAGGTGATGAAATTGGTTTTAGTGACAATTGTGTCCTGGGTAAATCCAAGAAAATCTAATTCCCAAAGGGTAAAAAACTTACTGATGCACCTCTGGATTATGTTCATTATGATATCTGGGGACCAGCTAAGGTGGAGACTCATGGAGGGGGAAGATACTTCATGACAGTCATTGATGACTTCAGCAGGAAAGTATGTGTATTCATACTGAAGCAGAAGAGTGAGGCCTTGTCAAGGTTCAGGGATTGGGTCAGTGAACAAGAAAATAAGAGAGGAACATCCAATAAACATCTCAGGACTGATAATGGATTGGAGTATGTATCAGAGGAGTTCAACAATTTCTGCAAGGAAAGGGGGATCACTAGACACAGGACTGTTCCTGCAAATCCTCAGCAAAATGGCTTGGCTGAGAGGATGAATAGGACAATCCTGGAAAAAGTCAGGAGTATGTTGTCAGATGCAAAGCTACCCAAGGTGTTTTGGGGGGAAGCAGTCAGTATAGCTTGTTATCTTATTAACAAGTCACCTTCCTCAGCAATTGAGTTCAGGACACCTGATGAGGTGTGGTATGGAAGGATCTCGGACTACAATAACCTGAAGGTATTTGGTTGCTCAGCTTTTGCCCACATCAGGCAGGATAAGCTGGAACCTAGAGCACTGAGATGTATCTTCTTAGAATATCCTATGGTAGGGAGTGAAAGGATACAAGTTATGGTGTTTGGAACCTGGACATAAAAAGTGTATTGTCAGTAGAGATGTGACTTTCAACGAGAAAGTCATGGGATATAATCAGCCCATCAGCATACAAGACTCAAATGGTATACTTTTAGGAGATGGATCTCAGGTTGAGGTGGAGACTCCTGAAAGGAACTCAGGACAAGGAATTTTTTAGGTAGGTGAAACCTCAGGGAGGACTCAGGAGGAGTCAGAGGAAAGTGATACTGACGATCATTCTGACCATTCAATTTCAGATACTGAAGGCCAAGATCTTAGGAATTATAGTCTAGCAAGAGACAGACACAAGAGAAGCATACACCCTCCAACTAGGTTTGGTCAGGCTGACATGGTGTCCTATGCCCTAATAACCGCTGAAGAGGTGGAGCATCAGGAACCACAAAGTTATGCTGAAGCTGTGTCAGGCAAAGACAAAGAGAGATGGATATTGGCCATGACTGAGGAACTTCAGTCATTAGAGAAGAACAACACTTGGACACTTGTGAACAAGGTTCGGGGACAGAAGGTAGTCAGTTCCAAGTGGATCTTCAAGAAGAAATCTGAAATGGGGTCAGGAGGAAGAGAGAAGCTGAGATATAAGGCAAGGCTTGTTGCCAGAGGCTTCACTCAGAGAGAGGGGGTAGACTTCAATGAGGTATTCTCACCAGTGGTGAAACACTGTTCAATCAGAATCCTATTGTTAAAGGTAGCTCAGGAGGACTTGGAGCTTCAGCAGTTAGATGTCAAGACAACCTTTCTACACGGAGACCTGGAAGAAACTATACACATGCAACAACCTGAAGGTTTTATTCTACCTGGGAATCAGGATAAGGTGTGTCTACTGAAGAAATCATTGTATGGACTGAAGCAAAGTCCTAGGCAATAGTATAAGAAGTTTGATAGTTTTATGATCTCCATAGGCTTTACAAGATACAGGTATGATAGTTGTGTCTATCTTGAAAAACAAGGGAAAGAAGTACTCACATATCTGCTGCTCTATGTGGATGACATGTTGGTTGCAAGCAAGAGTCCTGAAAGAATTCAGAGATTGAAGGTAAAACTGAGTAGCACATTTGACATGAAGGATCTGGGTATGGCAAGAGGATACTGGGCATGGAAATTATCAGAGATAAGGACAAAGGGAGGTTGTTCTTAACTCAAAAGGATTACATCCTGAAGATACTCAGGAGGTTCAACATGCATGAAGCCAGAGTTGTATCTACACCCCTCGGTCAACAGTTTAAACTGACATCAGGTCAGTGTCCGAAGTCAGAAGAAGAGAAGGCACAAATGAGTAAAATCCCTTACTCAAATGGAATAGGTAGCATAATGTATGCTACGGTGTGCAACAGGCCAGATTTAGCACATTTAGTTAGTGTGGTCAGTAGATTTATGGCAAATCCGGGAAAGACACACTGGGAGGCTTTTAAATAGATCATGAGATACTTAAAGGGAACTGAAAATCTGGGGTTACTCTTCGAGAAGACTAAGGATGGCACTCAACCGCTTCAGGGATATGTGGACTCAGATTATGCTGGAAGCATTGATACGAGAAAATCCTTATCAGGATATGTGTTCACATTATATGGTACAACAATCAGCTGGAGAGCAGTATTCCAGTCAGTAGTGGCACTCTCAACTACTGAGGCTGAGTATATTGCGATGACTGAAGCAGTGAAGGAAGCGATGTGGCTCAAGGGTATGATTAAAGAATTTGTATTAGACAAAAGGAAGTTGCAGTTCAGTGTGATAATCAGAGCACAATTCATTTGGTTAAGCATCAGGTCTTTCATGAAGGGTCAAAGCACATTGATGTCAGACTTCATTTCGTGAGAGGTGTGGTGGAAAAGAAAGTTATTTCAGTGCAGAAGGTTTCCACTGAGGACAATGCTACGGATATGCTGACTAAGGTCTTACCTATTTCCAAATTCAGATATTGTTTGGAGCTGATCAAGCTGCGGTCATGGGATGTACCATGAGCTAGGTCCTGGGGTGGAGTGTGGAATGGGGGAAACTCACTTACTTTAAGGTGGAGAATTGTTACGTGTAAAAATAAGCTGAGTTTGAGTACTGAAGATTAGTCAGGAATCC